>PVKP010047825.1:0-14823 GCA_004027715.1 Plecturocebus donacophilus | reverse complement strand
TATAAATCATTCTATTGTAAAGACACATGCACACATATGTTCATTGCGGCACTGTTTACAATAGCAAAGACCTGGAACCAACCCAAATGCCCACTGATGATAGACTGGACAAGGAAAATGTGGCACATATACACCATGGAATACTATGCAGCCATCAAAAATGATGAGTTTGTGTCCTTTGTAGGGACATGGATGAATCTGGAAACCATCATTCTCAGCAAACTGACACAAGAACAGAAAATCAAACACTGCATGTTCTCACTCACAGGTAGGTGTTGAACAATGAGAACACATGGACATAGGGAGGGGAGGATCACACATTGGGGTCTGCTGGGGGGGATTAGGGGAGGGCCAGTGGGGGGTAGGGAGTTGGGGAGGGATAACATGGAGAGAAATTCCAGATATAGGTGACAGGGGAATGGAGACAGCAAACCACATCACCATGTGTGTACCTATGCAACAATCCTGCATGATCTGCACATGGACCCCAGGACCTAAAGTACAATTAAAAAAAAAAAAAAAAAAAAAAAAAAAAAATATATATATATATATATATATATATATATATATATATATATATATATAAAAGAAAATGTTTAGAAAGACAAGCAGAGTGGTGAAAATGTTTAGAAAGAATTCTAGAGAATACAATACTGGCAGGTGGTGAGGGCAGAGAGAGACTAGCATGTTAGGGAGAAAGGGAAGGGATGGATGGAGAACCAGTGAGAAAGGGGAAAAAAGTCCCTGACAGCAGCTAGTTGGCTTGGAAAACCATAGCTAGGCTATAGCAATCCTATGCTGAATGTAAGGAGTTTCACACAGTAGCAACATTAGACAGGGTCACTCTGTAATTGCGATAGAGCAAGACAGAAACAAGACCACTCCAGAATCAGATCTGAACATGGGGAAAACAAAAACACCACGGACCCACAAAATAAGATATCCCTCTTTCGGAGATGAGATAACTCAGAATAAAACATCCACCTCTTGACCCCTCACCAAGACCACCAAACATTAGCCTGAATCTCATTCCTCATCTCTCCTTGTGAGGAGACATCCTACCCAAGACATCCCCAGAGTCCCCCGTGGTGTGCAACCTCCCTTGCTGCAGCAAGTTAATAAGTTTAATTTTCTTTGACTATTGGTGTGTTCTGGGTGGTCTTTGATCAATGGGATTTAATATTTTCATAGGATTCAAGAGAGCAGAGTTTTGTGGAGGAAGACATCAGAGTGTCCAGTACAACAAAGAGAAAAATGGTATCCATTGAGTTTTGTAAATGTGAACTCACCGGTGACCTTTGTGATAGCAGGTGCAGTAGAATATTAGGAGTATAGGTCTCACTCTCGGACAGACCCCCTGTCACCCAACTGGGTGGGTGTAGAAGCTGCCAGCCTGTAGTCGGAGGCAGTATCCACTTCCCACGTATCCTATTTAGAGACAGGCTTCAGTGCTCAGTGTCTGGAGTCCTGGCACCCTTAGTGGTCTGTTCCTACCAGCTTAGAGAGCTCATTATGCAGATTTCTTCTTAACTCTGTTCAGTGACATCAGGTTGGTGCAAAATGAGTTGTGGCTTTTGTTATTAAATGGCAAAAACCATAATAACTTTTGCACCAACCTAATAGGTTGAAATCAGCCACAGGGGCAATATTTACACCATGGAAACTGGTAAACGTTATGAATCAATGCTTTTTTCTTTTCTTCAGGAAGTTGATTGTTAAACTTTTTTTTTTTTTTTTTTTTTGAGATAGAGTCTCACTCTGTCACCTAGGCTGGAGTGCAGTGGCATAATCTCAGTTCACTGTAAACTCCGCCTCCTGGGTTCTAGCAATTCTTCTGCTTCAGCCTCCCAAGTAGCTGGGATTATTCATCTGCCAGCATGCCTGAGTAATTTTTGTATTTTTAGTAGAGACAGGTTTTTACCATGTTGGCCAGGCTGGTCTTGAACTCCTGATCTCAGGTGATCCACCCGTCTTGGCCTCCCAAAGTGCTGGGATTACAGGTGTAAGCCATCACGCCCGGCCTGATTGTTAAGCTTTCTCTCTCTCTCCACTGAACAGAAGAGAAATTACTGAAGGCTGAAGAAGGCAGAGGAGGTGACAGAGTGGAGATAATTAAAAGTTTGCATGAGCAGGGGAGAAGAGAGATCGGGTAATGACAAGCGGAGACACAGGGTTAGCGGGAACTAGAACTCAGCTGGCCTGATGTTCTGCTCACGGCCTGTCCTGCACCGTGCACTGCTAGGAGGGAAACCATGTCTTCTTAATGACAGACACCAAATGACGTCGGTTACTCTGTGTGTGTATGTGCAGGGGCACATGTGCACCCACATTTGTGCATATGTACACCCTTGTGTAGGGGAGGTTGAAAGAGACATGGTGGAGTGGCTCCAAGTAGGGCCTAGTCCATCTTCTAGAACCACCTCGATAGTAGTAGATGTAGAAACGAATCTCGTGAGACAATATAATGACCATTTATTTTGAAATCAGCTGTTTGAATCACTGACCCTTTAAATGATCAAGCTTCAAGTGAATTGTTTTCCTGCAGTGTCTTTAGCGGTTTCAGAAACACAACTAAACAAAAATGCCTGTAAGTTATGTGGTGAAGTAGTCTTGTTAGGAAAGAATGCTACTGCTTTGTTTACTAGGGCAGTTTGTACAGAATTAATATTTACATTGACAGTTCTTTTTTTTATTTGTTTGGTTTTGGAGACAGGGTGTCAGCTTTAACCTCCTGGGCTCAAGCGATTCTCCCGCCTCAGCCTCCCAAGTAGTGTACACTACCACGCCTGGCTAGTTTTTGTATTTTTTGTAGAGATGGGGTTTTGCCATGTTGCCCAGGCTGGTCTCAAACTTCTGGGCTCAAGCAATCTGCCTGCCTAAGCCTCTCCACGTACTAGGGCTACAGGTATCAGCCACCACGTCTGGCTGACAGTGCCATTATTTATGGGAAGACTTAACAATATTTGAAAAATGATTGTAACCTGAAACTGATATTAGCATGTTAAATTTCCTCAAGGCAGAATTTTAAGTCTTTTTATTCATGGGACTTCTTGCTTTAGAGGAACATAAAGTAGAGCTGCCTTTTACATGCACACAATGGCCCTGAAGCAAGGAACTCTAGCAGTTTGTAGGAGCTAACTCACTCTAAAAGAAGGAAACTGTGTAACTTCAAAAGTCATTTTAATTTGTATAAAATAACTGGCTCTGCTATAAAAGATATGATGCTTTTATTTGGTACTCCTTGCATTGAAAGTTATCACTGGGCCGGGCACTGTGGCTCAAACCTGTAATCCCAGCACTTTGAGAGACTAAGGTGTGTGGATCACAAGGTCAGGAGTTCGAGACCAGCCTGATTAACATGGCAAAATTCCATCTCTACTAAAAATACAAAAAGTAGCCAGGTATGGCGGCAGGCACCTGTAATCCCAGCTACTCTGGAGGCTGAGGCAGGAGAATTGCTTGATCGCGGGAGGCAGAGGTTGCAGTGAGCCAAGATCGCTCCATGGCACTCCAGCCTGGGCCACAGAACGAGGCTCCATCTCACACACACACAAAAAGAAAGAAAGTTATCACTGAATTGATATATGATAGTAACGAAAACATGATTATATATTGTGTTACAGAGCACTAAATTGATTTGCCAGCAGTTTGCAATTTGGCTAAAGGTATTACCCTCCTTAGATTTGTATTTCTAAAAGTCTCCATAATTTAGGACGCTAAATTATGGGCTGGTTATGTTCACTGGAAAGTCATTATCTGAAAAAATAAATAAATAAAACACCTTTAAAATACTTACAGCCATTCCCAAGCCCATGCCTTCACCCAAGGTGGCCACTTAATCTGGAAAGTCATCCCCCTCCTTTCTGTATTGTGCAAGACTGAAGTCCCACCTCCTCAGAGAAGCCTTCTATTGACTTCTGTGGCTCACTCTGGCTTCACAAGTGTTTACTTTATGTCCCCAAATAGGAGTGTTGTCCAACAGAGAGAGTTGTCTGGAATGAATTGTCAAGTAATGAACCATGATGTCCTGGTCCTTTTTCCAGGACATCAGTGGAAATCCTGGAATCCTGGAATCAATGGTATCAGTGGCTTGTATGACTCTGTATATGGAAGACAGACCCACAAAACAAGAAGCCACAATAAGAAGCAAATGTATTGTCCTAAAAGAATAGATTGATGAAGATGCTGGCAGGCCAACATCATGGTCATTCTAATGATGACATATGACAGGGATTAAAAACAATCGTCTCATAAGAAAAGAACTAATTCACAGTGCAAACTACATAAGTAATCACATCTTCCAGGTTCTAGTTGAGCACAAGTTTACTATGATGGATATCTGTGTAGACCAACAAAAAAGGTGCATATCTGGACTCTATTACTAGAGGTGTCAGGTCTGCTCTGAGGGAGACAAAAGCTCTCTCTTTTTACCACTGTTGAAATCACACCCTGAGTACTAGGTTTAATTCTGGGCACTACATATTACGAGTGAAAATAAAATCTAGGTTGTTCAGAAAAGGGTCAAGACCTTGACAAAGAAACCGAAAAAGTTAAAATAACAGGTGTTCAGCCAGCCAAAGAGAAGACACGCCCGAGATGAGCGATGGTGGAATGGAAGAAAGACAAGTCTCCACTTAATGTGAGAGGATTTAGTATCTGTCAATGATATCAAGGGGAAAAATCACAGGATATTATGCAGAGATAGAATACGGATGACAGGTTGGGCGCGGTGGCTCATGCCTGTAATCTCAGCACTTTGGGAGGCCGAGGCGGGAGGATCACGAGGTCAAGAGATCGAGACCATCCTGGCCAACACGGTGAAACCCCGTCTCTACTAAAAATACACAAAAATAGCTGGGCGTGGTGGCACGCGCCTGTAGTCCCAGCTACTGGGGAGGCTGAGGCAGGAGAATTGCTGGAACCCGGGAGGCGGAGGTTGCAGTGAGCCGAGGTCGTGCCACTGCACTCCAGCCTGGGGCCTGGTGACGGAGTAAGACTCTGTCTCAAAAAAAAAAAAAAAAAAAAAAGGATACGGATGACAATTTTAACAAGACCTTCTAAAAGGAAGAGTGCTCAGAGACCCTCTGAATTGTTTTGAGACTAGACAGATTCTCATGTTCCTTTGACAAGTGTTTCTTGGAATTTTATTATGATCCAGGCACTGGGTGCAGTGCACACAGTGGAGAGAGGTAACATATAACCCTTTTGACAGCATTGAATTTACATTGTGGTGGGAGTGGATAAAAACTATTCAGAATAAATTTATAATTAAAAGTATTAGAAAAGATTTGAAGGAAACACACACAGGGCTTTGAGGACGTGTAACAGGAATATAATCTAGTTGGGAGCTTCCTATGGAAGTAACGTTTTGCTGAGATAAAGGGGTCAGCTCCTGTGAACAGGTCAGCGGAGCAGGACTGGGGGGGGGTGAGGTAGAAGAATCCTGGGTTGACGTTTACTGTGTCTTCACAGTCACTGTTAATTTACATAGGACATTCTTGATTTTCTGGATCATGGCTATTGGTTCTAACTCAGGCTACTATTATTAAGGACTCTCAATGGTCCACAGCTATCACGTGATCTCATTAATGCTAAATGTGAAAAATAAGGCCCTGCATCTTTGCCAAATGGTTGACAGTGGGAGTATCTGCCATGTCCAGAGGAGATTCGATCCCTCCATAGCCATTGGAGGGCACTTCATCCAAAGACTCAACTGGACAGCCACAGAAGAAACACGTCAAAGGCCCAACGGTGCTACACACGTGCCCAGAATGGTAGCAGGGGGATCATGTCGCTGCAGCTTGGGATATAACTAGGAGGAGTTTGGGTGTTTACAAGGACAAGAAGAAGGGAAGAGAGAAGGAGACATGTGAAAAAAATGTGTAAACTCTTAAACATGCTTGTGATTTACAGCACAATCTGTGGTGTCAGGCTCCTAGGAGGAAGCCTGGCTTTGCTGCTCGTGACTGCGTGGTCTTGAGCAAGTTACTTCACTTCTTTGTGTCTTAATCCTGTGTCTAAATGAAGGAGATGTTGGTGCATACCTCATAAGGTGGATGTGAAACACTCACTGGCACACAGTAAACTCCTAGCAGATGTTTGTTAGCTGTTATTATTATTATTACTTTCTACCAGTTTTTATTCTTAACATTATATATTTATGTATTTTTGTTTGTAACAGTCATTGGTTTTATAACCATAACTCCAAATAATAAAAATAAGACCTTTTTCATCGTGATAGTTTCATGGGTATGTACTTATCTTCAAATTCATCAAGATGTCTATATTAAGTATATACACTTTTTTGTATGTCAGTCAAGCCTCAATTTAAAAAAAACTTTAAGTACAATTTACATTTTTGTCAAGTGTTCAGTGCTCAGGCGCAATCCCTAAATTATCCAGAAGGGGGAACCATCCAGCTGCCTGCTGTTCTCTATGAGCCATCATTTTATGAATATGGCTAGGATGAAGGATTGCATTGCCTAAAATAACTTAGTCACTTACAGTTGGTATTCACCTATAGAATTTGCCCTTTAGAAACATGGACATTCCGCTCTTTTGATCTTCTAAAGTGGAAAACCGACGTGAAAACTCATCATCATCAACCCTTACTATCCAGGTACTATCTTGAGTACTTCAGATGTATTCTTTTAACACTCATTAATATAACACTGAGGTTAGTGTGACATGGGAAAAGCCCCATAAAACTGCATACCCCAACCATACCTTGGCTTTCTGTTTAAACTGCTCTCTGTAACCCCTAATGTGACAGGCAAGCTAATTCCATCTTGGCTCCTGCACCTTGTAATAGGTAACTAAGGTTTGTAATTCCCATCCACTCCCAAGGCAGTGTGTAAACAAATGCTTATCTTGACTTCTGTAGATCACTAAAGTAACAATCGGAGTGATAAACACCCCCTGGCCCTTGGAATGTCCGGAGACCTACCTGCACCTTCCCCTCTGCCCGGGAAGATGATTTACAGAATCCACTAGCCCTGGGAATGTCTGAAGCCCCTCGTCCCATCCCCACTCCCACCCTCACTCCCAAGGTGGACTTACAGGTATAAAAGGTCTTAACACCCACTTTTTGGGGCCACGGGTTGGAGAGACGTGAGTCCTCCATGGTCGCCGGCAATAAAGACCCTACAATTTGGCATACTTGTGTCTTGGTGTTGGTTTTCTAAGCTCGGTTCAGTTCAACAGTTAGTACTGTCTGTCTTACAAATGAGGAAATGGAGGCATCAAAAACTGAAGTCATCTGCCCTATGTCACACCGCAAATATGAGGAAGCGCGTACACCTGAACCATCTGGTTCCACATTTCTGTACCACATATCGGGTATAATATTGTTGGGACCCCACCAGGGTCCATGTGGTCTCTTCCAGAAACTGTGAAGAGCTAATCTCCTTGTATTCCCCTCAGCATTAATGAGCTCTTTTCCTGATGTCCATCGGAAATGGTTTCAATGAATAACAAAAAGAAGTTAGATCAAGTCCAACATTATTCAGAGGTAATCAGACTCCTTCGAAATGCTCATTTTGTCTGAAGCCACTTTGCTTCTGATCAGTATTTGACTTGCAAGAAAATTTTTTCTCACAATTATACATAGCTAATTAAACAAATACCTTCATTACTTTTGAAAACCCTGAGAACATAAATATCACGATTTTCTTCACGGAACTTATATGATCTAAAGTTAACTTTTGGCAGAACACCCTCTTGTGTTCATTGAAAGTGAAAATATTTGCTTGTAGTAAAAATATATGATGTGGTTTATGTAAAACTTGAATTATGTAAAATAAAGGCTAGGGAAACTATTTCGTGTATTTTCAGATACTTTCTCTGTTCATTTGTCCTCAAAAATTGCCAGAAAATAGCATAAGTCAAATAGTACTCTGTTTCTATTGAGCATACCAAATTGGAATACAATGTTATATATTTTTCAGTAGCTCCCACTGCTTTTATATTAAATTAACAGAAAACGTAAGGGATTCAGAAGAAATCTTTGCAGGTACAGGGTTAAGACATGGCCCCCATGAGATGTTTCAGTGATTCGCTCAAGGCCGCGGAGATCCCTGACGTGGCTGTTGGTTCTAAGGCTATTATTAGGGACTCTCAGTGGTCTTCACCCTGGGCCTGACACAGAACTCCTTTGTCGTCAGGGCACACCTGAGGAGTCAGGACTGGCGGCAGCTGGCCCAGGACAACCGGGGGCGGGGGGGGCGGACTGCAGATGCAGGTTGCACGCTGATGTGTGATTTTTATTTGGAAAAACCTCAAAATAGTAAATGAAGAGTAAAGGAAGTGAAGTGTAAATAGGTTAGAGATTCGTAATAGGAAGTGGACTGCAGCAGAGGCGACACGAAATTATCTGGGAAGCCAGACGGAGCGTTTCCGAAGAGAGAGCATTCGTTACATTACACGTTCATTCATCAAATCCACGGAGCCCCCCTTGAGATCCAGACACCGTGCTGGACACCAGCGACACACAGATACATTCAGCGTCGCCTCCGCCTTCCAAAAGCTGGCAACCCTGCAGGAAAGGCGGGCCTGCGGAGAGATGAGCACCCGGGGAGTCACGGTCCGAAGGGCAAAGGCGGGCCTGGGAGGAAGGGATCGCCTGTGTCAGCAGGGCGCAGGGACGGGCTTCTGGATTGGGGTGCACGCGAGCAAAGCAGCGCGGCCTTTATCCACAGGAGCGATCAGAACAGCCCTCAAGTATGGCGTTGCTGAGCCCCGCGCACGAGGCGACGCCGGGGTCAGGCGCTGGGGGGCGCTGTGCGGAAACACAGGTGTGCGTGTCGGCGCCGGGAAGACGCGCACGCGCCTGGAGCCAACCGGGCGGGCGGGATGGGAGGCTCGGGGACGCGCGGGGCCCTCGGGCCGCCTCCCGCCGCCGCCCAGGGTCACCCGAGCCCCGCCTGTTTACCAGCGGCCCCGCCCGCCCTGGCCGGGCCGGGCAGGTCGGGGCGGGCGCGCTCTGAGTCACCGGAATCGAGGTGGGGCCGCCCGGAGCGGCGTCCTGGGGAGCCGCCTCCCTGCGGCCTGTTCCCTTTTGTGGCGGCGCCCGCGCTCGCGGGCCACTGTCCGCCGCCGCCCGCCCCGCGCTCCTCCGCCCCGCTGCGCTCCGCTCGGCCCCGCTCGGCCCCGCGCCGCCCGTCACCATGATCCGCTGCGGCCTGGCCTGCGAGCGCTGCCGCTGGATCCTGCCCCTGCTCCTGCTCAGCGCCATCGCCTTCGACATCATCGCGCTGGCCGGCCGCGGCTGGCTGCAGTCGAGCGACCACGTCCAGACGTCCTCGCTGTGGTGGAGATGCTTCCACGAGGGCGGCGGCAGCGGGTCCTACGAGGACGGCTGTCAGAGCCTCATGGAGTACGGTGAGTGCCTGCCCGCCGCCGCCGCCGCCGCCTCCAGGAAGCCCTCGGGGCTGCGCGGCCCGCCAAAGCCGCGGCGCGTGGTGGGCCCTCACAGGGTCGGGGGAGCCGGTGCTTTTCAGAATGCCTGTGTAGGGCGGGCTTGGGTTCAAATGCACCAGCAGTAGCTTTGGGTGGCCAACACCAAGCTCGGAAAAAGAAAACAAAAATTGCCCTGGTTCAAACTGTAGTTTTTTTCCTGGGATTTGTAGGTTACGTACGAAAGGTTATTTCAACCTTTGCAGGTTTAGATGAGTAAGTATAATGAACAAAGTTTCGTGGAGACCTGAAATTTCTTCCCATTTCTCTTCCTCCTGTTTCTTCTTATGATCAAAATATAAATATTGAAATAACGTGCCTTCCCGAATATCAGTGGATTCGTTTAACTTGACATAGCTGAAAGAAACTTTCCCATCAAAAAAAGCCGTATCAGGCAGTTTTAGCAGTTAACGATTTCAATAGACACCTCAGTCTTTTCACCGGTCAGGCTAGTTCTTGTTAGCTCATGCTTTAGGGATGTCCTTTGGTTTAAGCATGGGATTGCTGTTTAGAAAACTTAAATATTTTAATCTGATTTGAAATCTAAACAGCAAACACATTCCCTGCACCCGCGAAGTGAAGCAGGGTTGACAAATGTAACACACCCGGCAGATGAAGCACGCGTGCCCCTTTCCCAGCGTCCAGGAGGCGTCCCTGCTTAACTTGCTCAAAGTCTGGACTGGGGAGTGGCTCCAGTCGGAGAAGGCATTTTCTCCACCGTGGGAAGCCCCTCCGCTCGCCTAGGGGAGGAAGGGAATCACAGCTGGGAATCTCGCTGGGGTCTACTGTGATTAGCACTGTGTGTGTGGGTGGAGATAGGGGCTGTGTGAGTCTAACACAGTCTTAGAGCCAAACGGGCTTTACCTACTGGGTTTAATAGTTTTAAACGGAGAAAGCGAGCTACCTTGCCTTTTTGCATTTCTTAGTATTACCATTGACTTGATTCTTTCTTTGAAGTGGCCCTGGGCTTCCAACCCAATCCTGTTTGTGTTTCTGGGGGACCATATTAGCAGCTTGGTGCCCTTTCTTTTGTGTGATCCTTTGAAGGTCTCATGATGAACTTCCCCACAAAAGGAAGCATGGTCCCCATTACCCAGGTAATAAAATGAAAACACTAAAGACAATTCCAGCTTTCCTTGCCGTTTGTGTGTTTTCTTCTCTGAAAACTTGACAAAACACTGTGCCAGCCCAGGTTTGTATCAACTCCAGTCTTTTAGGTTTTTAAAGGAAATTAATTTTTTTGAAATAATATACCTCTATCTTCTAGTTAAAATGCAGCTGAAGTCAGTCTGTTGTAGGGGACCTAACAGGCCTGCGTGTGTGTTTTTAAACAGACTTTGATAATTATACCCTTTTCCAAAGACTAATGCAGATCCAAGGTATACACGTCCTTCACCTAGGAAGTAAGGTTAGTGTGCCTTCGACGGGTGGGGGGATATTGGCAGAACCCGTGATCATCGACTGCCAGGACATGATTTGACCTGCAAGGCTCTGGCTGTGACCACAGCCCTCTTGTGAAACATGCACAATGTCATTTTTATTTTTCTTGACTTGCAGGATGAGCTCACCTTGTTAGGGTGTGGCTGTTCCACCTTAGACTGATACAGTGCCAGTAAGCAGGGTTTTTTTTCTTAGTTTGCTTGAATTTTTAATTAGAAGTCTAAAAAGTTAATTTTTTCATTGTAAAGAAAACACTAACCAGTGTATAGTTTGTGATTCAATTTGACATAGAAATTGGTCCTTGGAAAAGCTTGATTTTCTAGATGGATCTTGAAAAATCTGTTTATAATGCAGCATGACTGATTTTCAGAAATGGCACTAGCTTTAACAACAACTCAAATTAGTTATTCCTGCTCCCTTTGCAAAGGTAATTAAGTGCCAGTAATGCATTACACATGGCTGTTGCTCAAGATCTAGAATCAAATCAGGAATCTGGGATCCGCTGATGTGAGGTGGCTGTGGGAAGACGAGGACAGATATGGAGCCACCAGGAGAGAGCCGCCTCTGGCCGTTGTGGTCAAAGATGAGTTTACGTGCTTGTTAGACTCCTGCCTCGTTGTCTGCGTGCAGCTTGGCCAGTTTTGCTCACAACTGTAGAAGTTGTGTATACCGACACTGTAAGGTGATTATCTAGGCATTATGAACTCGAGATTTTCAGGTAGCCTCAGTAAGGCCTTACTGAAAACCGTATATTTACATGAGCTTGTACTTTATCTAAAACGAAGTAAGCAGTTTACACATACTCCCATGTACGCACAAACACAGAGTATCTTGTGCAACAAAGAATAAGGTTGATGGCGCTGATTCAAATGAGGTCTCCACATAGAGAATTGAGTGTGTACGTCCATTTTGAAAACTTCTTGATGTGTACTAGGCAATAAATATTTTGATTTACCATTGTAACGATTAAGAAAGTAGACTTTTTTATTACAAAGTGTTTCAACACCTCTCTTATTAGTTCATATTCATAACAATATGTTCATTTTGGTAGTGAAGACACAGGTTATTCTTGGCAAGTATTGACAATAATCCTAATGAATATGGATGTTAAATAAATAGTTCCTTAAAACTATATAAAAAGCAGATGATATGTATCACTGTTGTTGACACTAAGAATTTCAGATGACCAAGTCACCTCATTTTTCCCTGTAAATGTGCCAGATTATTCGCTAAATATTGTCTTTGGCATGATAGTACCAGGCTAAATTAACACCCAGCTTAAAACATGCTTGTTTGAATTTTTTTTAAAATCGTGGTTTATATCTGTCAAAACAGGAAAAGAAAATCTGTAGATTAATGATTGAAATCATCATTCAAATTTCACCTATAAATAAAATGTGAAATTTAAATGCATGTTCACCCAAACTAGTTTTGCACCGCTGGCACCTTCTTTTCCAGTTTTTAAGAAAGAATACATCAGGAGGATATTTTCAGCCTCAACTGTGTAATCTCAAACGGCGGGCAAGCTCCTGCTTGCTCAAGTGAAGAATAATGGAGACAGGTTTATGCGCCAGAGAAACAGGGAGTCAGTGAGGATTTGCACTGAATCCAAACTGGGAAGTGCAGAGCCACTGTTTCTGTCGTTGTTGTTTTAACCAAAGACACCCTTTGCATACTGCAGAATGCATCGATTTTTTTTTTTAACCTGAAATCACTGTTGGACAAGTCAGAGAATCAGTATTACATGAAACAGTTTTAGGTCAGTTAGCCCTGTGGCTCTCAAATGTACAAGAAATAAGAAAAGTAAGTATGAGTCAATAGTTTACATTAGGTTAAATTCCTCCTAAAGCAGGGGTCCCCAACCCTGAGGCCACAGACTGTTACTCCCACTGATTCTACATTATGGTGAGTTCTGAAATTATTTCCTTATATATTATACAAATACGAGAAATAAAGTGCGTAATAAAGGTAATGCCCTTGAATCATCCCCAAACCACCTGCCAACCCCAGTCTGTGGAAAAAGTTTCTTCCACGAAACTGGTCCCTGGTGCCAAAAAGGTTGGGGACCACTGATTGAAAGGACTTCAGCTTGAGATTATGGTTTTTTCGGTGAGGAGTGGGATAGAGAAAGGTATTAAACTCTCCCTGGCTGGGCACAGTGGCTCACGCCTGTAATCCCAGCATTTTGGGAGGCCACTGTGGACAGATCACTTGAGGTCAGGCGTTCAAAACCATCCTGGCCAACATGGTGAAACCCATCTCTACTAAAAATACAAAAAAAATGAGCGGGGCATGGTGGTGGGCACCTGCAATCCCAGCTACTTGGGAGACTGAGGCAGGAGAATTGCTTGAACCCAGGAGGCAGAGTTTGCAGTGAGCCAAAATCGCGCCAGTACACTCCAGCCTGGGTGACAGCGAGACTCTTGTCTCCAAAAAAATAAAATAAAATAAAAACTGTTCCTAATTTATGAAATTAGGCATTAACAGACAGATTACTCTTTGCATGAGCATGTATGCATTCAAGTCCTTACACAGCAAAAAAAAAAAAAAAAAAAAAAAAAAAAATTGGCCACTTTATTAATAATTTTTAAAAGTATATATGATTTATAAACTCAAGATGTTTCAGACCCAGTAATCTAGTCCAGCCACTCATTCCTCATGTGCCTCACTCAGCAGTAGCCACCCCAGAGACCCTCAGTTCCTTCTCAGTGTCCCATAACTTGTGTTTGTCCTGTAAAGGGGCGCAGACTCCCGGGATGTTATAATTAAAAGGGAATTAAAGTACACTGGAGTCAAGCTTTTGTCAAAGCCCGCACCCATCCACAGCACCCGTGACTAAGCTCCATCCCTTATTCAGCAACTTAGTTCTGTTCCCTGGATAATAGTTTGTTTCCAAGTACTTCTCTTAAACTGACAAAGCAGTGTCATTCCTACTTTCCAGCCTTCTTTCATTGACAGATGTTCACATATTTGAGGGTAGATCCCAAATTCGCTAGGAGTTATCTTGTCTTTAGATTGTTTACTGTTTTCACCCCTTCCTGTGTAGAATGGCTTCTCCCCTCGCTGATCAGATAAATCCTCTAAAAGAAGGTTATTAAGGGTTAAAGTAACAGAGCAATGGAGTAATCAGTTTCAGGAGACCACGCAGAGTATGTAAAGAATTTCACACCAGCTGTGGAATGCTCTCCCATGTATTCTCCCTGCCATCTCTCCATCGAGCCATTTAACTGCCTTCCTGAACTTCTGCAGAATGGTGTCTTTTTATGTAAATTTTTGGGGTCCTGCTCTGAGTTGTCCTGTAGATTTTTGTGGCTCAAATTGTTGCAAACAAGCCACAGCAGAATTATGCAGGTGTTTGTTGGACATCCAGTGTCAACTGCTGGCCTAATAAATTGGAATCTGCATTTTAACTACTTCCCAGAGGAGGCAAGGGTTTTTAAGTTTCAAAAGCACTGGCCAAATCACTGTGGATTACCTCCTCATTGAATATGCAAAACTATATTTTTGAATATATCATTCTCCCATGGTCACATTTAGTTGTAGGTAGGATCTTTTTTATTTTTTGAACTGTGGTTTTATCCAGTCTTCAGTTTTGTCTGTGTTTGGCTTCAGGAGACTTACAGAAACAACATGAAGAAATCTGACAAAATCTTGGATGATACAGAATCTTTGGTATTATTGACAGATGTCCTGTATTCTGGAAAGGGACTGGACTCTGGTTGGGTGCCACATTGGTGTCATAGGGCATCGAGTAAGATGGTAGGCCACGTTTAAAACTACTGAAGAATGCGGCAGATTCGTTAAAAGGAAGACTACCTTTGGGGGAGAAATTAGTGATAGTCTCTGAAGTCTTACCAACAGTTTAAAAAATATTAACAATGTTCTTCTTGCCTTAAAATAAAAGTTTATTTTCTTTTCTCAAGCTTCAGT
>PVKP010047824.1:0-14819 GCA_004027715.1 Plecturocebus donacophilus | reverse complement strand
GGGGGTGGGGAGTTGGGGGAGATAGCATGGGGAGAAATGCCAGATATAGGTGAAGGGGAGGAAGGCAACAAATCACACTGCCACGTGTGTACCTATGCAACAATTTTGTATGTTCTTCACATGTACCCCAAAACCTAAAATGCAATAAAAAAAAGAGAGAGAAGATAGAATGAAAACATTGTAAGAATACTTAGCATCTACTCTTTAAAAAGTAGGTATAGTCACCAAGCTATATATTAGCTTTCCAGAACTTATTCATCTTAAGTTTGTACCCTTTGACCAACAACCATGCACCAGCTTCTGGCAAACACAAGTTTACAACGGTTTTTAGATTCTACCTAAAATTGAGATCATGCAATACTTGTATTTCTGTGTCTGCCTTATTTCACTTAACATAACACCCTCCAGGTTCATCCTAGTTGTCACAAATGGCAGGATTTCCTTCTTTTTAATGGCTGAATATTATTACATCGTGTGTGTGTATACATACACACATGATGGAATATAGTTATATATTCTGTTATATGTATATAATATATATTCTGTTTTACGGAATTCTGTTCTGTATTCAGAACAGAATACAGAAAATTGAATATATATATATATACACACATATTCCATATATATATATATATATATGCATACAAAAAATGTGAGATATATGTTTATCAGTGAATGCTTAGGTTGTTTTCATATCTTGGCTATTGTGAATAGTGCTACAATGAACATGGGAGTGCAGATACCTCTTTGACCTACTGATTTCATTTCCTTCGGATATGTGACCAGGAGTGGAATTGATGGATCATATGGTAGTTCTACTTTTCGTTTTTTGAGGAACTTTCATACTGTTTTCCATAATGGCAGTACCAATGAACAATCACATCAACAGTGTACAAGGGTTCCCTTTTCTCTACATCCTTAACAAAACTTACCTTCTGACCTTTTTATTATAGCCATCCTAATGTGTATGGGCTGATATCTCATTGCGGTTTTAATTTGCATTTCTCTGACTATTAATAATGTTTAACACCTTTTCATATACCTATTGGCCATTAGTGTATTTTATTTGGAAAAAATGTCTATTCAATTCCTTTGCCCATTTTAAAGTTGTGTGTGTGTGTGTTTTGTTTTCTTTTCTTGCTATTCAGTTATTTGAATCCTTACCACACAAATGGTTTGCAAATATTTTCTCCTATTCTATAGATGGTCTTTTCATTTTGTTGATTGTTTCCTTTGCTGTGCACGAAACTTTTAGATTGATAGAGTTTCATTTGCTTATTTCTACTTACATTTGTTGCCTGTGATTTTATGTTATATCCAAAAAATGATTGCCAAGATAAGAGTCAAGGAATTTGCTCCCTATTTTTTCTTCTAGAACTTTTATACTTTCAGGTTTTACATTTAATTCCTTAATCTTTTTAAAGATGATTTTTGTGTATGGCATCAGATTAAGGTCCAATTTATTATTTTGCATGTGGATATTCAATTTTCCCAATACTATTTACTGAAGATTTTTATTGAAATACTATTTACAAAGAAAACACAATACAATTTCCTATTGTGTATTCTTTGTCAAAGATTTCTTGACTGTGTATGTGTGGGTTTCTTTCTAGTACTATATTAAACAGAATTGTGACAAGAGTGGGTGAGCACACCTGTACTGTTCCTAATCTTACGGAAAAAGCTTTCAGATTGTAACTTTTGAGTATGAGTTTACTTATGTGCTTGTCATATATAGCCTTTATTATGTTGAGATACATTCCTTCTGTAGTGTATTTGTTGGGAGATTTTGTCATGAAATGATAGTAAATGTTGTCAAATGTTTTTTTCTGCATCTATTGAGATGATCATATGATTTTAATGCTTCATTTTGTTAATGTAGCATATCATACTTATTTATTTGTGTATGTTGAGTCACCCTTGCATCTCAGAGATAAATCCCAGGTAATCAAGGCGTCTGATCCTTGATATATGCTGGGTGATTCAGTTTGCTAGCATTTTGTTGAGGACTTTTGCATCTATGTTCTTCAGGGATACTGAGTTTCCTTTCTAACTTTCTTTTCTCGTAGTGTCTTTCTCTGGCTTTGGAATAAAGGCATTGCTGGACTGTTCTTCAAGAGAAGAAAAAGAAAGAAGACACATCTAAACCAAGTAGAAATGAGAAAAGAAATATAAATACATATGGCTATTAAATTTTGTAAATTACATGAGGGTTTACAAGCTTATTCTGATAATTTTGACACTCAAGAAAGCTTCCACATGATATAAATTGTTTAACAGCATTTAAGAACGTTGACAGCTTACTTTCAAGTTATGCAAGGCTACATTACCTTTATATTTACAAAAGATAAGTTTAGCACCAAAGGAAAAACTACAGCTAATCTCTTCTCTGAAAATAGATTTAAAATCCTGAATAAAATATTGGCAATCAGTTGCAGCAGCTGATCAAGTAGGCTGTGGCAAAGATTGCCAGTTGCCCACCCATTATTCAGTCTCCTGTTTTTCCTTTTTAGTAGAATCTTAATTTTATTTGACAGGAAAATGTGCCCATCTGAAAAGAAGGGGAAAAAAAAAAGAAAAGAAAAGAACAAAATTTCCAATCCTGCCTGTAGATATATGTGATCATGTAGTTAACTCAGTGCTGGCAAATGAGATGTAAGCGGAATTACTAAACGGAAATTCCATGAAAGTCCTTAAAATAGGTACATGCAATTAGCCTAATCTCTTTTACCTTCTCTCTCCCCTGTAATGAATACTCTGCATTTCTTTCTCCAGAATTGCTCTATCCTTTTCCATTCTTCTCTGTAGGCCCAGATCAACCTGTATGGATTCTTGTTTGGGTGTAGCCAATGAGAGGCACCAGCAGGAGATTGATGCTGGAAGCGCAGAGAAATCAAGATCTTTAGTCCCTGGGCTCTCTCCCTGTGAGGTCACATGTTGACAGTAGCTTCTTATCTCTACCAAAGGACACAGCTCTGATCAGACAACCCTCTCTTACAACCATAGCTGCAGCTGTTTTTGGATTACTATGATCATTTCTGTCCCTTTCCCATTCAAGGCAAAGAGTAGTAATGATTCACGATTGTCACTAATGCCTGGATTTCTTACCATCCTCTTTTCATTTCCCTCTGCCCATATAATTGTAAAAAGTCCATCCATTAAGTTTAACCAGTTAATTCATCTGTTTCTTGCCAGGACCCTGACGTATATACTCATTCAGTCTCCTGTGTGGAACAGAGATGTGTTACCTGGAGTTAACTTATTTTGTGTTTCCAATTCAGCTATCACATTATTTCCTGGAAACTGTGTAGACCCAAGTCTAGTTTGAGTGTATAAGGGCAACGTGGTAAATAAATGGATAGTAGGGATAGAAAAGATGTGAAATATTATTATTTCATGTATTGCAATGGACTGAATGCTTATGTTCCCTCAAAATTTATATGTTGAAATCCTACCCTCTCAATGTAATGTTATTATCAGTTGAGGCATTTGGAAGGTGATTAGGTCATGAAGTTGGAACCCTCATGAATAAGATTAGTGTCCTTCTAAAAGAGACTTTAGAGATCTCACTTACTCTCTTTTTGCCATATGAAGACACAGCAAGAAGACAATAGTCTGCAACCCAGAAGGGTGGCCTCATCAGAACCCGACCATAACGGCACACTGATCTTAGACTTTCAGCCTCCAGAACTAAGATAAATAGATGTTTGTTGTTTAAACTACTCAGTCTATGGTCATTGGTTATAGTATCCTGAATTAAGATGTGTATCATCCCACCACATGCAATAATATGTCATCAGTTGCCTTCTTCCACAGGAGAAGATAATTAGCAAGTGGTGGGAAAGAGTCCAACTCTTGAAGATCAAGCCACTTGACCCAGTTTGTTTTTAATAAATTTCTGTATCTAATCCTCCACATCATGCCAGCTTAACCCTGAAGGGGTCAATTCAGATTTTTCACTGAAATTTCCCATATGAGTAAGTACCTCAAAATCAGAATGGTCTTTACTGGCATTGTTTCAATGCAGTGAGGAAATCCTATCCTGATTTTCAAAATCACATGTAGCATCTTTCCCCTTGATAGTCAGCATACCTCATTGTAGAAAAGCAGAGTTTTAGATTCATTGCTTGATTCTTCTCATGGCAGCCTGAAAAGAAGTGTTATCAGAGCACATATTTTGATCATATTAGTGACTGTCATTATTCCTTTCAAAACTGAGACAAGATCAGGAGACCAGTTGTTTACCACTAGCTATTTTCTATAAACAAATCCATGTATGCCTGGACATTCAGGCATAACCTCTAATGTTTTGTTTTGCAACACCCTTACTTGATGTACAAATTGCAGATTCTCCATCAGCGCTAATCCGGATGCACTGTTTTCCCCAGTTTAAACAATCACTCACAAAATGATTATTAAGTAAATTAAGAAAGCTCCCTCCCCTTCTGTACTCTCAGTTGTCAGTGATAAATATAATAATAATAAAGGTAATTGAATTCAACAATCATATATGTCCCACACATATGCCAAGAGCTGATTTATACTCTATACATGCATGGTTTTGTTTTGTGAAATGTCTGCTTTCATGCACACATGATAGTAATTGCTCTTTCTTTTGTTTGTTATTGATGTTTTGTAACATCCAACAGTGTCATTTAACACTTTTTTCTTCTTTATCTCTGAGCAGGATATTTATCATTAAATTTGCAATGCTATCACAAACTTCTTGGCAATCAAGTGACTTCATAACTGTGTATGAAGTCTGAGTATGTGTTTGGCTGCATGAAAGAGACCAAAATTAGCAAAGGCTTCTATCTTTCATAACAGTCTGGAGTGAGAAGATTCAGGAATGGCACAGAGGCTCTGCTCCAGGAAGTAATCCAGAGATGTAGACTCTTTCTAGCTTATTGCTTTGCCTTCTTTTAAGTGCTGCCCTCACCTGTGTGGTTCAAGATAGCTCACTACCACATCCACAATTCTACAATACAGGCAGTAGATGGAAGAAAGAGGGGAGAAGGCACAATGTCTCTTTCCTTTAAGGACACACTCAAATCTCATGTTGAATGGTTGCATAAAGGCATTACAGCCTGGTATTGTAGCCAGCAAAAAAGATTAAGGCAGGAGAGTGGTTGTTCCTGTTATTTTACAGTGGGGCATGTAATAGGAGTTTGGGAGCAAGAAAGGCAGAAAATCAATATTATTAAATAAAATAATTTGCCTTCATATTCATTGGCTAGAATTCAGTCACATTGTCACACATAGCTGCCAAGAAACTGAGCAATTACATATTTCTTCTGAGTCTCCATATGCCAAGCTAAAATGTCAGTTTTTCTTTCTGCAAAAAAAGTGGAGTAGACATGGGTGACCTCTAGCAACCTCTGTCACTTCTTGATATTTCTACGAGCAGCAAATCCTTCAATAATGCTCTTGTAGTTTGAACCTGTTCTTTGTGTTTAATTAATTTATTACTGGAAAATTTTATTGTGCACTTGTATAGAAATATTTATTTTTATTTTTTATTTTATTTATTAATTTTTTTAGAAATATTTAATGTCATGTGTTTTGTTAGAAAAGGACATGAGGCTGGGCATGGTGGCTCATGCCTGTAATTCAAGCACTTTGGGAGGCCAAGGAGGGTGGATCACCTGAGGTCGGAAGTTCAAGACCAGCCTGACCAACATGGAGAGACCCCCCACCTCTACTAAAAATACAAAATTAGCCAGGTGTGGTGGCACATGCCTATAATCCCAGCTACTCAGGAAGCTGAGGCAGGAGACTTGCTTAAACCTGGGAGGTGGAAGTTGTGGTGAGCCAAGATCGTGCCATTGTACTCCAGTCTGGGCAACAATAGTGAAACTCTGTCTCTAAAAAGAAAAAAAAAGAGAAAAACACGAAAGCTGTGATGCCTTTATGCAACTGTTTAACAATTTTTAATATTTTGAACAGTCATACGCATGTTTTCTAATCACACTTTCCTTTTTCTTTCTCCCTTCCTCCTTTTCTGCCTTCCTTTCATCCTTCTATTTTGCCTGCTTATATGAAATCATCACAATCACACATTCACTTGTCCTAGAACATACAGATACATGGTCTGTTTGTACTTGAGTCCTGTTCACCATTTAAATTTACCACTTTGTTCTGAGTTACAATGTTTTTACTTACCATTTTAATAAGTTTTTTTATACTTCATTAAATAATTTTAAGTTATTAATCTATTTTTGAATTTAGGTTAAAATGAAACACAATAACCAAAAGGAACAAGAAAATATACTATACAACCCCCCTAAGCAATAACATACAAATGACATAAAAATACGAAAATGAAGAACTATGTTATAATTGATATTAGGCAAGAGAAGGTAATCAACTAAGTCCTTACAGTGGATGTGCAATTTTTAAGACGATAATGATTATTAAGAGCATAAGAAATTTCTGTGACTATCATAATTAACCTTACATTTCAAATCTGGGGAACATACTTGAATAACTTAATTTCATTGCTTTTTACAATGAAACTATGGAGTGCTTTTGGAATCACTTGATATCCCATCAGAGATCTATGTTAGTGTTCTGAAGCCTGTACTTTGAGAAATACTATTTCCTTATTTAAATTGGCGCAGGTGTGGTTTGTATATTCATTTGCTCCAATCAACCAATCAGTTTCAGCCTGGTATTGAAGCCAGCACAAAAGATGAAGGCAGGAGAGTTGTTGTTCCTGTTATTTTATGGTGGGACATGTATTAGGAGTTTGGGAGCAAGAAAGGCAGAAAATCAGTACTATTTAACAAAATAATCTTATTAACAGGGATTTCAATATCTCTGAAAATTAGTGTCAGTCAGTGGTGTAGTGGATTACTAAGTTACCTTTGCTACCCAGTGGTTGCTTTGCTCTAACTTCAGAAAGTTTTGGAGAGATAATTTAGATATACATTCCACCTAGATTCCAGTGATTCTTGAATTTTTAAAATATCTGGCAACCCTACGAATACACTAACATTCTAAAACCAAAGTTCTTGTGAAAAATAGAGATCAAAATGATTATCAACCCACCATTTACCCGTTACAGACTTTGTATGATGGAAAATTTGAGTAGAATATAATCTGTGAAAGGAAATGTGTTAAAGCTAAGGAAAACATGGCTTATAGATGCGCCTGTAATCCAAGCAGTTTGGGAAGCTGAGGCAGGTGGATTACCTGAGGTCGGAAGTTCAAGACCAGTCTGACCAACATGGAGAGATCCCATGTGTTAAAGCTAAGGAAAACATGGTTTATAGATAGCTTTCCTCTGGGGCCTGGAAAGCTGAGCAGATCATTTTCCTTGACTTCATTCTCTTGATCTTCACTGGATCACAACTCCACTGGGCCAGTGTTTTTGGGAGCCTTCACCAAACTTATGGAGGTAATGAGGTTGATATAGAGCAGTAGCATCACATAGTTATTTTAAAATTTGTAAGAAATAGGAAAGATTTTAATGAGCTGGAGTAACATTGGTATTTGCTTTAACTCATTGATCTCAACAGAGATTTTTTCTGACTGAACTAGAATTGTGAAAATTGATGAATCAAAAGGGATTTGCTTATTTCAAAAACTTTTTACATCCTTTTATCAAATTGGAGAACATCAGGACTACAAGAGCCCTTAAATGGGCATATAAACCTTCCTCCTATTTTATTCTATCTGCTACTTATTATCCTATGGTACTGGTACTATGTAACACCAAATGATCAATCATTGTCTATATTAGTTAGATATTACCACAATAATGCTGCCTAACAAACTCCCCTCCCAAAACTCAGCACAATACCATAATAGGTATTTCATTTGCATTCACATATCTGTGGATTGGCTAGAGATCAGCTGATCAAAGGTGGGCTCAATTGGACTTTGCTTTAAGTTGTGGATTGGACCCAGTTCTGTTCTACAGGTCTGTCATTTTCTTTGGGCAGTGGCTAAATGAGCATATTCTCATAGTGAAATGCATGAATGCAGGAGGGTAACATAACTTCACAAGCACATTTCAAGCTCTGTTAGCATGAAATCTATTGATATTATATTTGGCAAGGCCAAAATCAAGGGGGCAGGAAAATACACTCTGCCTACCACAAGGTTGTGGCACAGATGTGGATGCATTAAAAATATTACAGGGCAGGGAAAAATTGGGAGCAATAATTTAGTCTACCACATTATCCCCATGCCCTTCAATTGTTTCTTATATGACACAATTCTGACCTTTCTCCATCCTGGGAGCTCTCCTCTTAGCATGATCAGGTTTTTCCTTATTTCTTTGATGATGCACTGGGCTCATGGCTCTATAATATTTCAGGCATGGTTGATAGTCAGCAGATACATACAAGAGGTATCCCTTTATATTGGCTGTGGCATCTATTAGCTCTGGTTCCATGTATTGCTGGAACTATACACAACAGAGCCAATTTATCACCACTCTCTTTGTGAAACACTATTTTACATAACATGAGATTCTAGTGACTTTTTGCTATCAATATGTTGCTAACAAGTTATTAATTAGCCACTATACTCTTTAATTAACTATCTCAATTATAAAGTTTTCATTTCCATTTTCATGTTGCAGTCAGTTAATGCTTTGTTTAGGAAGAACACAACTTATAGAATATTTTATATAATGTATTGAAGTAGCATGCTTTTTTAAACAAACCAATCAGAATAGATTAGTGTAACAGTGTGTGTGTGTGTATGTGTAAATTCTCCAAATGAATGTTTTAAAGTGGGAAGTCATAAATGTATTCAAAATGTTTGTGAACATACTTTTGATTGTATGGTACATGCCATAGCAGTATAAAATCCATGGGCATTCACAATAGATTTAGATGTAAGTTCTTGGAGAATGCAGCTCTGCTTATATAGAAACAGTAGTCAAGATTGCATTTCTTACTATTCTAATAGGCATATTGTTAGATCTTATGGAAGAAAATGAAAAAGAAAACTGTTTCGCATAGATGTTCTGTAATATTAACACCCTATACCTTTTTTTGGAGTCCTGAAAAAGTACATAAGTTACTTTCAAATCCTAAAACAGAAAGTAGCATCCAGAGATCAGTGCTATAATTAAAGATTTCAAGATGGCTTAGCAATAATTTTAATCTATAAGCTTTTGCACATTGCTATTCCTCTATCAAAAGATGGAGTGTTTTTCCCTCCCTTTGAACCCAGGCAGGCTTTTGTCACTGCCTCAACAATGCAGTAGACGTAACAATGTGAGGCTAGTGCATGAAAGGAAACCTGAGTTCCACCTACCCATGCCATCCCTCTCTTGAGATATTTGTCTTTGGAACCTAGCCACCATGATGTAAGGAGGACAAGTAGCCACATGGAAAGGCTATTTGTAGATTTTAAAGCTAAAGCCTGGGCAGTTTAGTCTGCTAGCTGACCGATGACGGTACCAGCTTCCACACAACACAAGTAAGTGAGCTTTCAGATGATTCCACCCTCCAGTCTTTCACACAACTTGCTGATGTTGAGTACAGCAGAGATGGGCATCCCTTTCAAGCCCTACTCAAGTTGCGAATTGATGAGCAAAATAAATGTTTCTTGAGATATCTGTTATACAGTAGATAACTGGAACAGAAGCAGGGCAGACAAATCGAGCATTAGCTTGATGGGTTGGGGGGATAATTTATCATCTACTGCATCTGTTATACAGTAGATAACTGGAACAGAAGCAGGGCAGAGAAATCGAGCATTAGCTCAAGGAGTTGTGGGGACAATAGAGAGTGGAGATGGTGGGTAAAAGGTGTTTTCAGAAAAGCAGAAGAAAAATAATGAATTTGGTTTTAAATATGTGATGTTTGAGCTGCCTGAGAGAGGTAAACAAGTATTGCTGCCCAGTAAGCATGTGAATGTAACAAGTTGAAAAGTTTGAGGAGTTATCCCTCTAAAGAGTACTGGCCTGGGAGGATCCTGGGAGGATCCTGAAAGGATCCCTCCCTACTTAATCCCTAACTTGCTGAGCGACAACAGGCAAGCCCTCTTCCTCTCTCAGAAACACATTGGACACATGATATTGTGCCACATGATATTGTGTCACATGATATTGGGACTTGGTGTTGTCATTACCTACCCTGATATACACTGTGAGAGATGGAATTTTAGGGTTCATTTCTGCTCTAACAGCGTAACAGTGTTTATTCTCAAATGCACATGTATTCCTTGTTCTGTTCCAGAAACATAACACAATCAAAATCCTGGTGGTCTTCAATAAGTTTACCATGCAATGAAGATAATTCAAAAATCAAATCTATTATCTAAGAGCTTCTGAAAGAAAAACTTCAAATTTAACTCGGACTTCTCAGGGTAGCATCTCCAAAGACTTAATAAGAGTCTTTTATATACTCACAGAATATAATTCACCTCAGAATATTTGCGGTGTGCTGACCCTGTCAAAAATAGAAATGGGGTACTTCTAATCAATCCTAACCTAGGCATGTTGGAACATGTTGTGACCATTACTTTCAAACAGATTGTACATAATTCTGACATTGATTATCTGCTTTTATCACGGAGCTATTTCCAATATCATGTGTCCAATGTGGTTCTTTTTTTTTATTGTGTTTTAGGTTTTGGGGTACATGTGAAGAACATGCAAGATTGTTGCATAGGTACACACATGGCAGAGTGATTTGCTGCCTTCCTCCCCATCACCTATATCTGACATTTCTCCCCATGATATCCCTCCCCAACCCCCCATCCCCCACTGTCCCTCCCCTATTTTCCCCAACATACCCCAGTGTGTGATGCTCTCCTCCCTGTGTCCATGTGTTCTCATTTTTCAACACCCACCTATGAGTGAGAACATGCAGTGTTTGATTTTCTGTTCTTGTGTCAGTTTGCTGAGAATGATGGTTTCCAGGTTCATCCATGTCCCTACAAAGGACACGAACTCGTCGTTTTTATGACTGCATAGTATTCCATGGTGTATATGTGCCACATTTTCCCTGTCCAGTCTATCATCGATGGGCATTTGGGTTGGTTCCAGGTCTTTGCTGTTGTAAACAGTGCCACAATGAACATTCGTTTGTATGTGTCCTTATAGTAGAAAGATTTATAATCCTTTTGGTATGTACCCAGTAATGGGATTGCTGGGTCAAAAGGAATTTCTACTTCTAGGTACTTGAGGAATCATCACAGTCTTCCACAAAGGTTGAACTAATTTACACACCCACCAACAGTGTAAAAGTGTTCCTATTTCTCCACATCCTCTCCAGCATCTGTTGTCTCCCGATTTTTTGATGATCGCCATTCTGACTGGCGTGGGGTGGTATCTCAATGTTGTTTTGATTTGCATTTCTCTAATCACCAGTGATGATGAGCATTTTTTCATATGTTTGTTGGCCTCATGTATGTCTTCTTTCGTAAAGTGTCTGTTTATCCTTTGCCCACTTTTGAATGGGCTTATTTGTTTTTTTCTTGTAAATCTGTTTTAGTTCTTTGTAGATTCTGGATATTAGCCCTTTGTCAGATGGGTAGATCGCAAACATTTTTTCCCATTCTGTTGGTTGCCGATTCACTCTAATGACTGTTTGTTTTGCTGTGCAGAAGCTGTGAAGTTTGGTTAGGTCCCATTTATCTATTTTGGCTTCTGTTGCTAATGCTTTTGGTGTTTTGGTCATGAAATCCTTGCCTACACCTATGCCCAGAATGGTTTTCCCTAGGTTTTCTTCTAGGGTTTTTATGGTGTTAGGTCTTATGTTTAAGTCTTTAATCCATCTGGAGTTAATTTTAGTGCAAGTTGTCAGGAAGGGGTCCATTTTCTGCTTTCTGCACATGGCTAGCCAGTTTTCCCAACACCATTTATTAAACTGGGACTCCTTTCCCCATTGCTTGTTTTTGTCAGGTTTGTCAAAGATCAGATGGTTGTGAATGTGTGGTAATGCCTCTGAGGCCTCTGTTCTGTTCCATTGGTCTATATCTCTGTTTTGGTACCAGTACCATGCTGTTTTGATTACTATAGCCTTGTAGTATAGTTTGAAGTCCGGTAGTGTGATGCCTCCTGCTTTGTTCTTTTTGCTTAGAATTGACTCGGCTGTGCGGGCTCACTTTTGGTTCCATATGAAGTTTAAGGTGGTTTTTTCCAGTTCTGTGAAGAAGGTCATTGGCAGCTTGATGGAGATAGCGTTGAATCTGTAAATTATTTTGGGCAGTATGGCCTTTTTCACGATATTGATTCTTCCTAACCATAAACATGGAATGTTTCTCCATCTATTTGTGTCCTCTCTTATTTCGTTGTTCTAGTTCTCCTTGAAGAGGTCCTATTCTAGTTCTAGTGAAGAGGTCCTTTACATTCCTTGTTAGTTGTATTCCTAGGTATTTTATTCTCTTGGTAGCAATTGTGAATGGTAGTTCGTTCTTGGTTTGACTTTCTTGAAGTCTCTTATTGGTGTATAGGAATGCTTGTGATTTTTGCCATTGATTTTGTACCCTGAGACTTTGCTGAAGTTGCTTATCAGTTTCAGGAGCTTTTGGGCTGAGACGATGGTGTCTTGTAAATATACAGTCATGTCTTCTACAAATGGAGACAATTTGACTTCTTCCTTTCCTATTTGAATACTCTTTATTTCTCTTTCTTATCTGATTGTTCTGGCTGGAACTTCCAATACTACGTTGAATAGGAGTGGTGAGAGAGGGCATCATTGTCCAGTGCCAGATTTCAAAGGAAATGCTTCCATTTTTTGCCCATTCAGTGTGATATTGGCTGTTGGTTTGTCATAAATAGCTTTTACTATTTTGAGATACATTACATCAATACCTAGTTCATTGAGGGTTTTTAGCATAAAGGGCTGTTGAATTTTGTCAAAGACCTTCTCTGCATCAGTTGAGATAATCATGTGGTTTTTGTCTTTGTTTCTATTTATGCAGTGAATTACCTTTATAGACTTGCATATATTGATCCAGCCTTGCATCCCCGGGATGAAGCCTACTTGATCATGGTGGATAAGCTTTTTGATGTGCTGTTGCAATCGGTTTGCCAGGATTTTTATTGAAGATTATTGCATCTATGTTCATCATGGATATTGGCCTGAAGTTCTCTTTTCTTGCTGAGTCTCTGCCAGGTTTTAGTATTAGGACGATGTTGGTCTCATAAAATGATTTGGGAAGGATTCCCTCCTTTTGGATTGTTTGGAATAGTTTCAGAAGGAATGGTACCAGCTCCTCTTTGTATGTCTGGTAGAATTCGGCTGTGAACCCATCTGGACCTGGGCTTTTTTTTGGGTGGTGGGCTTTTAATTGCTGCCTCAACTTCACACCGTGTTATTGGTCTATTCAGGGTTTCGACTTCTTCCTGGTTTAGACTTGGGAGGATGTAAGTGTCCAGGAATTTATCCATTTCTTCCAGGTTTACTAGTTTATGTGCCTAGAGTTGTTTGTAATAATCTCTGATGATGGTTTGTATTTCTGTGGAATCTGTGGTGATATCCCCTTTATTGTTTTTTGTTGCATCTATTTGATTATTCTCTCTTTCCTTTTTTATTAATCTGGCTAGTGGTCTGTCTATTTTGTTGACCTTTTTGAAAAATCAGTTTCTGGATTTATTGATTTTTAGAAGGGTTTTTTTGTGTCTCTATCTCCTTCAGTTCTGCTCTGATCTTAGTTATTTCTTGTCTTCTGCTAGCTTTTGAGTTTTTTTTGATCTTGCTCCTCTAGCTCTTTCAATTTTGATGATAGTGTGTCGATTTTAGATATTTCCTTGCTTCTCATGTGGGCATTTAGTGCTGTATATTTTCCTCTAGACACTGCTTTAAATGTGTCCCAGAGATTCTGGTACGTTGTGTCTTCATTCTTATTGGTTTTGAAGAATATCTTTATTTCTGCCTTCATTTCATCGTCTATCCAGTCAACATTCAAGAGCCAGTTGTTCAGTTTCCATGAAACTGTGCGGTTCTGAGTTAGTTTCTGAATTCTGAGTTCTAACTTGATTGCACTGTGGTCTGAGAGACGGTTTGTTATGATTTCCATTGTTTTGCATTTGCTGAGAAGTGATTTACTTCCAATTATGTGATCAATTTTAGAGTAGGTGTGATGTAGTGCTGAGAAGAATGTATATTCTGTGGATTTGGGGTAGAGAGTTCTGTAAATGTCTATTAGGTTTACTTGGTCCAGGTCTGAATTCAAGTCCTGGATATCCTTGTTAATTTTCTGTCTCGTTGATCTGTCTAATATTGACAATGGGGTGTTAAAGTCTCCCATTATTATTGTGTGGGAATCTAAGTCTCTTTGTAAGTCATTAAGAACTTGCTTTGTGTATCTGGGTGCTCCTGTATTGGGTGCGTATATATTTAGGATCGTTAGCTCTTCTTGTTGCATTGATCCTTTTACCATTATGTAATGTCCTTCTTTGTCTCTTTTTATCTTTGTTGGTTTGAAGTCTATTTTATCAGAGACGAGAATTGCAACTCCTGCTATTTTTTGCTCTCCATTTGCTTGGTAAATCTTCCTTCATCCCTTTATTTTGAGCCTTTGTGTATCCTTGCATGTGAGATGCCTTTCATGGATACAGGACACCAATGGGTTTTGGCTTTTTATACAATTTGCCAGTCTGCGTCTTTTGATTGGGGCATTTAGTCCATTTACATTTAGGGTTAATATAGTTATGTGTGAATTTGATCCTGCCATTTTGATGCTAGCTGGCTGCTTTGCCTGTTAGTCGATGCAGATTTTTCATTGTGTTGCTGCTCTTTACCATTTGTTATGCTTTTGGAGTGGCTGGTACTGGTTGTTCCTTTCTATGTGTAGTGCCTCTTTCAGGAGCTCTTGTAAAGCAGGCCTGGTAGTGATGAAATCTCTGA
>PVKP010047823.1:0-14824 GCA_004027715.1 Plecturocebus donacophilus | reverse complement strand
CTTTCCTCACTTCTCTGGTGGGCATTTAGTGTTATAAATTTTGCTCTGGAGACTGCTTTAAATGTGACCCAGAGATTCTGGTACGTTCTGTCTTCATTCTCATTGGTTTCAAAGAACATCTTTATTTCTGCCTTCATTTCATTATTTATCCAGTAGTCATTCAGAAGCAAGCAGATTGTTCAGTTTCCATGTAGTTGTGTGATTCTGAGTTAGTTTCTTAGTCCTGAGTTCTAATTTGATTGCCCTGTGGACTGAGAGACTGTTTATTATTTCCATTCTTTTGCATTTGCTGAGGAGTGTTTTACTTCCAATTATGTGGTCAATTTTAGAATAAGTGAGATGTGGTGCTGAGAAGAATGTATATTCTGTGGTTTTGGGGTGGAGAGTACTGTAAATGACTATTACATCTGCTTGGTCCAGATCTGAGTTCAAGTCCTGGATATCCTTGTTAATTTTCTGTCTTGTTGATCTGTCTAGTATTGACAGTGGAGTGTTAAAGTCTCCCACTATTGTTGTGTGGGAGTCTAAGTCTCTTTGTAGGTCATTAAGAACTTCCTTTATGTATGTGGGTGCTCCTGTAATGGGTGCCTATATATTTATGATAGTTAGCTCTTCTTGTTGCATTGATCCTTTTACCATTATGTAATGCTCTTCTTTGCCTCTTTTGATCTTTGTTGGTTTAAAGTCTATTTTATCAGAGACTAAGATTGCATCTCCCCCCCTTTTTTTTTTCTCTCCATTTGCTTGGTAATCTTCCTCCATCCCTTTATTTTGAGCCTATGTGTATCCTTGCATTTGAGATGGGTTTCCTGGATACAGCACACTGATAGGTTTTGAATCTTTATCCAACTTGCCAGTCTGTGTCTTTTGATTGGGGCATTTAGCCCATTTACATTTAAAGTTAATATTGCTATGTGTGAATTTGATCCTGCCATTTTGATGCTAGCTGGTTGTTTTGCCTTTTAGTTGATGCAGTTTCTTCATTGTGTCAATGCTCTTTACCATTTGGTACGTTTTTGGAGTGGCTGGTACTGGTTGTTCCTTTCTATGTTTAGTGCTTCTTTCAGGAGCTCTTGTAAAGCAGGCCTGGTGGTGATGAAATCTCTGAGCAATTGCTTCTTCCTAAAGGATTTTATTTCTCCTTTGCTTATGAAGCTTAGTTTGGCTGGATATGAAATTTTAGGTTGAAAGTTCTTTTCTTTAAGGATGTTGAATATTGGCTCCTGCTCTCTTCTGGCTTGTAGGGTTTCTGCTGAGAGATCCACTGTGGGTCTGATGGGCTTCCCTTTTTGGATAACCCGACCCTTCTCTCTGGCTGCCCTTAGCATTTTCTCCTTCATTTCAACCCTGGCGAATCTGATGATTATGTGCCTTGGGGTTGCTCTTCTTGAGGAATATCTTTGTAGTGTTCTCTGTATTTCCTGGACTTGAATATTGGCCTGCCTTGCTAGGTTGGGAAGTTCTCCTGAATCATATCCTGAAGATTGTTTTCCAGCTTGGATTCATTCTCTCTGTCACATTCAGGTACATCTACCAAACGTAGATTAGGTCTTTTCACATAATCCCATATTTCTCGGAGCCTTTGTTCATTTCTTTTTACTCTTTTTTTCTCTAATCTTGCCTTCTCGTTTTATTTCATTGAGTTGATCTTCAATCTCTGATATCCTTTCTTCTGCTTCGTCCATTTGGCTATTGAAACTTGTGTATGCTTCACGAAGTTCTCATGTTGTATGTTTCAGCTCCATCAATTCATTTATATTCCTCTCTAAGCTGTTTATTCTCGTTAGCATTTAGTCAAACCTTTTTTCAAGGTTCTTAGTTTCTTTGCATTGGGTTAGAACATGTTCTTTTAGTTCAGAGAAGTTTGTTATTACCCACCTTCTGAAGCCTGTTTCTGTCAATTCATCAGACTCATTCTCCATACAGCCTTGTTCCCTTGCTGGTGAGGAGTTGTGATCCCTTGGAGGAGGAGAAGCATTCTGGTTTTGGGTGTTTTCATCCTTTTTGCACTGGTTTCTTCCCATCTCTGTGGATTTATCTACCTGTGGTCTTTGTAGTTGGTGACTTTCAGATGGGGTCTCTGAGTGGTCATCCTATTTGTTGATGATGAAGTTATTTCTTTCCTTCTGCTTCTTAGTTTTCCTTCTAACAGTCAGGCCCCTCTGCTGTAGTACTGCTGGAGGTCTACTCCAAACCCTGCTTGCCTAGGGATCACCTGCAGTGACTGCAGGACAGTCAGGGTTGCTGCCAGTTTCTTCTGCTATCTTTGTCCCAGAAGGATACCCACCAGATGTCAGCCTGAGCTCTCCTTTGTGAGGTGACTCTGGATATATGGGGGTCGGGGAGCTGCTTGAGGAGACAGTCTGCCCCTTGTAGGAGCTCAAGTGCTGAGCTGTGAGCTCCGTTGTTCCATTCAGAGCTTCTGGGTAGGTACATTTAAGTCTGCTGCAGCGGAGCTCATAACCACCTTCTTTTTCCCCCCAGTGCTCTGTCCCAGGAAAGTGGGGCTTTATTTATAAGTTCCTGATGTGCTGCTGCCTTTTTTTCAGAGAAGCCCTGCCCATTGAGGAGGTAGCCTAGTCACAGTCTGCCAGCAGAGGCATTGTTGAGCTGCTGTGGGCTCTGCCCAGCTGCTGTGTGAACTTCCTTTCCATTTTGTTTATAAGGGTATAGTTAGAACTGCCTTGGTAATGGTGATCTGCCTCTGTAATGGCGGACTATCTCGGTAATGGCAGACTGCCTCGGGAATGGTGGACTGCCTCAGTCATGGTGGACTGCCTTGGTAATGGTGGACTGCCTCGGTAACGGTGGACGCCTTCCCCCCCACAGAGCTGGACTGACCCGGGTTCAGCTGTGCTTGCTGTGAAATTCTCAATCCAGAGCGTTTCAGATTGCTGGTCTTTTTGGGGGTGGGACCAGCTGAGCCAGACCACCTGGCTCCCTGTTTCAGCCCCCTTTTCTTCAGTTGAATGGGCGACTCTGTCTCCCAGGCATTCCAGTTGCCAGTTGAAACGGCGCCTGGATGTGTGTGAGTTTTTGGGCAGAGACCCACTCTGCTGGCTGAAACAGCCGCACTGGTGACTGATGGCGCTTTTCCACCCAGGAATCTCCTGGTCTGTGGGCAGTAAAAATTTGTTTGGAAATGTGGTGATTACTCACCCTCTGTGTTTTTGCTGGGAACTGCAATCCAGAGCTGTTCCTCTTTGGCCATCTTGGATCTGAGTCCTGCTATTCTTATATTGAGGAGTTTTGCACTAATATTCATTAGAGATATTGGCCTGTGGGTTTTTTTTTTTTAATGTCTTTCTCTGGTTTTGGTGTCAGGGGCAACACTGGCCTCATAGAGTGAGTTTGGAAGTATTCTTTCCTCCTTGATTTTTCAGAGTAATTTGGGTTGGATTGGTACTAGTTCTTTAAATATGTGGTAAAATTCAGAAGTGAAACCATTGGATCCTGGGCTTTTCTTTGCTGAGAGAATTTTTATTATGGCTTCAATATTGTTACTTGTTATTGGTCTCTTCAGGTTTTAGATTTCTTCATGGTTCAATCTTGGTAGATAGTATGTGTCTAGGATTGTATCCACTTCTTCTAGATTTTCCAATTTATTGGCATATGGCTGCTCATAGTGGGCTCTAATGATCCTTTGAATTTCTGTGGTATCAGTTGTAATGTTTCCTTTTTCATCTCTGATTTTATTTATTCAGGTATTCTTGCTTTTTTTCTTAGTCTTGTTAAAGGTTTGTTGATTTTCTTCATCTTTTCAAATCACCAACTTTTCATTTTGTTCATCTTTTGTATTGTTTTCTTTGTTTCCATTTCATTTATTTCTGCTCTGATCATTAATATTTCTTTTCTTCTACCAATTTTGGGTTTGATTTGCTCTTCCTTTTCTAGTACTTTCAGATGCATCATTAGATTGTTTAATTGAAGTTTTTCCTACTTTTCTTTGATGTAGGTGCTTACAGCTATAGATTTTCCTCTTAGTACTGCTTTCACTGCATCCCAAAGATTTTGGCATGTTGTATTCCATTATCCTTTGTTTCAAGCAATTCTAAAATCATCTTCTTAATTTCTTCATTAACCCACTGGTCATTCAGGAATATATTTTTTAATTTTCATGTGCTTATATATTTTCAAAATTCCCCTTAGTTTTGTTTTCAAGTTTTATTCCATTATAATCAGAAAAGATATTTGATTTAATTTCAATTTTTTTTTGAAATTTTAAAGACTTGTTTTGTGGCTTAACATATGGTCTTTCCTTAAGAATGATTCATGTGCTGAGGAGAAGAATGTGTATTCTGCAGCCATTGGATGAAATGTTCTATAAACATTTATTAGGTCCATTTGGTCTGTAGTGCAGATTAAGTTCAATGTTTCTTTGTTGATATTCTGTTTGGGTGATTTATCAAAGGCTGAAAGTGGGATGTTGAAGTCTCCAGCTATTACTGTATTGGGATCTTTCTCTTTAGCTCGAATAATCTTTACTTTATATATCTCGGTTCTCCAGAGTTGGGTGCATATATTTGCAATTGTTATATCCTCTTGCTGAATTGACCCCTTTATCATTATATAATTACCTTATTTGTCTCTTTTTATAGTTTTTATCTTAAAATATATTTTGCATGATATAAGTATAGCTATTCCTGCTCTTTTTTGGTTTCTTTTTGCATGTAACATCTTTTCCATCCCTTTATTTTCAGTCTATGTGTGTCTTTGTAGACAAAATATATTTCTTGTACACAACAGATTGTTGACTCTTGTCTTTTAAAATCCATTCAGCCGGTTTATGTCTTTTGATTGGAGAGTTTGGTCCATTTACATTCAATGTTATTATTGGTAAGTAAGGACTTAACTCCTGCCAGTTTATTATTAGTTTTCTGGTTATTTTGTGGTCCTCTCTGCATTCATTCTTTCTTGTCTTCCATTTATTGAAGGTGATTTTCTCTGATGGTGTGTTTTAATTTCTTGCTTTTTATTTTTTATTTATCTGTTATATGTTTTTTGATTTGAGGTTAACATGATGCCTGCAAATAATATAACCCATTTATTTTAGACCAATGGCAACTTACCACTGATTGCATAAACAAACTAATAAACAAGCAAAAAGCAAACTAACAAAAACTCTGCCTTTTATTATTTTATTTTACTTTAATTTCTGGGATTTTCTCTTTTTCTCTTGCTGCTTTTAGAATCCTTTCTTTATCCTGACAATTGGGTGTTTTATTATTAAATGTATTGAGGTCTTTTTTGGGTTAAATCTGCTTGGTGTTCTATAACCTTCTTATTACTGAATATTGATATCTTTCTCTAGGTTTGGAAAGTTCTCTGTTATCATCTTTTTGAATAAACTTTCTGCCCCATCACCCTCTCTACCTCCTCTTTAAGGGCAGTAACTCTTAGATTTGACCCTCTAAATCTATTTTCTACATCTGGTAGATTGTGCTTCTTTTTTTTTAAATTATTTTTTATTTTGTTTCCTCTGACTATGTATTTTCAAATATCCTGTCTTCATGTTCACTAATTCTTTCTTCTGTATGATCACTTCTGCTGTTAAGAGACTGATGCATTCTTCAGTATGTCAATTGCATTGTCAACTCCAGAATTTTTCTTTGATTCTTTTAAATTATTTCAATCTCTTTGTTGAATTTATCTCATAGGACTGTGAATTCCTTCCCTGTGTTATCTTGGATTTCACTGAGCTTCCTCAAAACAGCTATTTTGAATTCTCTATCTGAAAGATCACATATCTTTGTCTCCCCAGGATTGGTCCCTGTTGCCTTATTTAATCTATTTGGTGAGGTCATGTTTTCCTAAATTATCTTGATGCTTGTCGATGTTTGTCAGTGCCCCAGCACTGAAGCGTTAGGTATCTATTGTAGTCTCTGCAATCTGGGCTTGCTTACAGACATCCTTCTTGGGAAGGCTTTCCAGGTATTCAAAGGGACTTGAGCATTATAATCTAAGTTTTTAGTCACTGCATCTGTATCTGCATTAGGGGAAACCCCAAGCTCAGTAATGCTGTGGCTTTTGCAGACTTATATAGGTACTGCCTTGGTGGTCTTGGATAATATATGAAAGAATTCTCTGGATTGCCAGGCAGAGACTCTTCCATTTACTCTCTCCCAAACAAATGGAATCTCTCTCTGTCTCTGTCTCTCTCTCTCTCTCTCTCATTCTCTCTGTGCTGAGCTGCCTGAAGCTGAGGAGGGGTGACATAAGCACCCCTGTGGTGGCCACCACCACTGGGACTGTGCTGGGTCAGACCTGAAGCCAGCACAGCACTGGGTATTGACCAAGGTCTGTAGTAACCACTGCCTTGCTACCAGTTAGGTTTGCTCAAGGCCCTAGGGCTCTACAATTAGCAGATGGAAAAGCCAGCAAGGCTTGTGTTCTTCTCTACAGGGTGCTGAGCTCCCCCTAGCCCCAGGTGAGTCCAGAGATGCCATCCAGGAGCCAGGGCCTAAAGTTGGAAACCTTAGGATCTACGTGGTGCTCTATTCTACTGCGGCTGAGCTGGTACTCAAGCCACATGACAAATTCTGTTCCACTGTTCCCTTCCCTTTCCATAAGCAAAGGAATCTTTCCCTGTCGTCATCACCCCTTCAGTATTATAATGAGTACTTCAGGATTATGATGAGTACTTCTTGGCCACTGCTGATGTTCACTCATGGCCCAAGGACTCTTCAGTCAGCTTGTCATAAATGTTGCCAGGCCTGGGAGTTTCCCTTGAGGGCACTGGGCTCCCCTCTGACCCAGTGAATGTCCATAAATGTCATCCAGTGGCATCTTGGGGTCTCCATTTCCAAGAACCAAGGCCTGGAACTGGGGACTCCAAGAGCCCACTTAGTGTTCTGTGCCACTGTGGCTGAGCTGGTGCTTAAGCTTTGAGACAAAGTAGCCTTTAATATTCCTTTTCGTTTTTTCAAGCAGAAAGAGTCTCTCCCAGTAGCCACCACGACTGGGAATGTGCTGGGTCACACCTAAAGCCAGCATAGCCCTGGGTTTCACCAAAGGCCCATAGCAAATACTTCCTGGCTATTACTGCTGACTATTTAGGGCCAAAGGGCTCTTTAGTCTGCAGGTGATGAATCCTGCCAGGACTGAGTTCTTCTTCTCAAGGCAGCAGTTTCCCTCCTTGCCCAGAGTATGTCTAGAAATGTCATCTGGGAGCTAGGGCCTGGAATGGGGGCCTCAGGACTCCTTCTGGTGACCTATCCTACTGTGGCCGAGCTAGTATCCAAGCTGCTAGACAGCACTGGGTAATCCCAAGGTCTGTAGTTCCCACTGCCTCTTTTCTCTTCCATTTCTTCTTCTCAAGTGGAAGGAAGGTGTCTCTCGTGGAGCTGCAAGCTGCACTGCCTGTGGTTGGGAGGGGTGGTGCAAGCACTGCCTTGGCTACTCTAGCTGGTGTCTCACTAGGTCATGTGTCCCCCATGTCCACTGGCTCCAGGCACCACGTCCACAGCACCAGGACTTGCCCACAAATTGCAGTCCCTGTGGCCTAGACTGCCTTTGGAGTTTATTTAGGACCCAGAGCACTTTAGCCCACTGTGGCAAGGCTTGTTGTATCTTAGGTTCCAACCACTAGGATGGATGATTCCCCTCTGGTTAGGGCTAGTGTAAATGCTCCCTACATGGGCACTGGCTGAGTTCTGCTCAGTGTTACTTTCTGCTGTTAAAGGGCAGCATTGAGTTCCAATGCAAAGTCTCACAGTCATTGCACTCTCTCTCTCTCAAGGGCACAGCTTCTCTCTCCACACCACGTAGCTGCTGCTGGGAGATGGAGGAAGGGTGGCATTGGCAATTCAAGGCTGTGTTTCCTACCCTCTTTAGTGCCTCTTTCAGTGATGTGAAATGAAAACCAGGTACTGTGATTTCTCATCTGGTTTTTGGTTCTTATGAAGGTGCTTTGTGTGCGTATGTGTATAGTTGTTCAATCTGGTGTTCCTGTGGGGAGGACAACTGGTGGAGGCTTCTATTTAGCCAGCTTGCTCTGTCTCCCAATTGATATCACTATTTTAGAAGTGAGAAAATTGAGAGAAGTGAGAAAAGGAAGGTTAAACAGGTTAGATGATAATGCGCAGGCATGTTTATGAGGCTTCTAAATGCATGAACACAGTATATATACCACTCAAGACTGGATCCCAACCCAGACATATTTTCCTGCAAATGGAAACAAAGTTTGTTGTGATCATAAATCTGAGGAATGTTATGGAAACGGAGATAGGAGAGGAGATCATTTCTGACCATTACTAAAAGCATGAGGAAGAAAGTAGAGCACAAGAGAGTAAGACCCAATGGCTCTGCAACATGCACCGGCATTTGCACATGGCCCTGCCCATTTTCTTCACTCCTCAGTCAGTACAGGAAAGTTTTTTAAAATTTGATTTTATATATTTATATGCTTTCTCAAATAGTTTTTGGAAGAATCACTTACAACTAAATAAACCAATTAAATACAGTCAGTATTGGTATGCATGAAGTCGAACTGCATATAAGGGGTCTTTGAAAATTTTGTGGAATATGTGTATTATGAAAAAGGTTATGAATTGATTTCAAAATTATTTTGTAACAAAATAAACTTATACTAACTTTTTATGACCTGTCTGAATAGGATTTAGTTTGAGGCACTATCAGAGCAAAATGAATTCTGCTAAAATAGAGGCAAGAAGAAACATTAAATTTATGGTGACACTTGGGTGGAAAAATAGTGAAATGCTTTACAAAAAGCCTGTGAGGACAATGCCTTAAGGAAATCAGAAGTTTGCAAATAGATAACTCATTTTGAGAAGGGACAAGATGATGTTGATAATGAAGCCCACAGTAGCAGACCATCCACATCAAGTTTTTCTCAAAACAAACAAAAAAAACACAACGAAAAACCTTGTTTATGCTTATATCACTCTATTCTCACACTGCTATAAAGAACTACCTGAGATTGGATAATTTATAAAGAAAAGATGTTTTATTGGCTCACTGTTCTGCAGGCTGTGTGGGAAGCAAGATGACGGCCATCTGCTCAGCTTCTGGGGAGGCCTCAGGAAACTTACAATCATGGCAGAAGGCAAAGGGGAAGTAGGCATATCATACGTGGCTGGAGCAGGAGGAAGAGAGATGGGGAGGGGGAGAATGCTGCACACTTTTAAACAACTAGATTTTATGAGAACTCTATCACCATGGCAGCACCAAGGGAGATGGCGTTAAACCATGAGAAACTGCCCCCATGACCCAATCACCTCCCACCAGGCCCCTTCTGAAATATTGATTACAGTTCAACATGAGATGTGGTCAGGGACACAGATCCAAACCATATCAATGCTGTAATTGAAGAAGACCAGCGATTAACAGCAGAAACAACAGTCAACACCATAGATATCTAAATTGGTTCAGCTTACATATTTCTGATGGAAAAATTAAAGTTCAGCAAATATTTCAGTCAATGGGTGCCAAAACGGTTGCAGCCAGATTCGTTGTAGACAAAAGCAGAACTTTCAATGGAAATTTTAAACAAGTGAAAGATTCCAAAGCATTTGTTTGGAGAATTGTAACAGGACAATATAGTTTGAATATACGTCCCTGCCAAATTTCATGTTGAATTGTAATCCCCAGTGCTGGTGGCGGGGCCCGGTGGGAGATGTTTGCATCATGGGGGAGTATCCCTCATGACTTGGTGCTGTCCCTGGCAATAGCGAGTGAGTTCTCATGAGATCTGGTTGTTTAAATGTGTGGCACCTCCCTGCCAACCCTGAACCCTCTCTCAGCATGTGAGATGCCTGCTCACCCTTCACCTTCTGCCATGCTTGTAAGCTTGTTGAGGCCTTCTGACTTCTCTTTGTTTCCTGATCTTAAATCTGTAAAGGGCACTCATTTTTCTTCAGTTAATAAAGATTGCACTGACATGGTTAAGTTTCCAGGACCCTTAGTTTTTTTAGGGATAAACTACATGGTTGGTATCACCACTCAGAAGAGTGTCTTGAACTTGATGGTTGAGAAATAAAGTTCCTATTTAAAATTTTTATCTTTAAATTCCATTTTCCATGAACTTTTTGAAGTCCCCCCATACACTCATTTTTTGTGAATATAATAATCTACATCAAGTAACTTGTCTATAAATCAATGATATGAAAATTCTTCATCTAGTTTGCAAATCTCATGCCAGTATTCAGGTTAAATCACGACTAGGTTATACATTTTTCAGAAGTCTTTCTAATGTCACTTTGCCTCAGAACATCTTCAAAGAAGTGAAAGATTGTAGTTGATGGAAATCTAAGAGGATTATAATAGAGAAACAACTCTGTGTTTTCAAAAGAACCCCTTAAGGTCACAGTTAGCTGTGGCTTCTGATGAAATGGAATCAGAAAATATAAAATTGCTATTATTTATAGTGCTGGCAAATTAAAATCATAGATTTGTATGATAGAAGAAAAAGGATAATTTAATAAAGTCCCTGCTAAGGAAACTGAGAACCTAGAGGCAAAGTTTTAATTTAATTTTTTGGCTTCCATTGATTTTTTCCCCCCACTTCTTGAATGGTTCCCTGTAAAACAGCAGCTATGTGTTAAGAATGAAATCTCAACACTCATTACATTACAGAAATGTACTTGAATTATTCGTAATGTTCTTTCATCTCTTCTGCCTCTAGGGGGGGGTGTGTTTTCAACAATTCTGTCCTCAGAAGGTATTTTATTGTGGGCCACAGGCTTCACAGGGGTATTCTTGAATACGACATTAGGGCTGGCTCAACAAGGGAGAAGAGGCCCTTTGAAAATCTGGATGGGCTTTTACTTTAGAGGTTGCAGCCAGGATGCCAAGTGACAAGAGTTACAGAGACTGTTACAGTTGGTGGAGAAAACTTACTTCTGATAGAATTTCTAACAATACTTCACGGAACCATGTTAGGTTCCCTGTATTAGTGGTGTCTTTCCTGGTAGTGAGAAATAACATAAAGACAGTAATTTCATTTCATAGAGCTGGAAAACAAACTGCTGAATACTCTATAGAAAACTTGCCACCTTATTGTAGTAGCTTAAAAAAAACACAAAAAACCCAAACAACAAAACATGGCTTGTGGATGTTAAGTAAAACATTTCTAAGCCTCACAAAAAGTCTATTAGTTTCTGAAATACCATGTTTAGGGCCAACATTGCCTTTCTTTCAAATGGCTAATTTTCTTTTATTGCGCATCATTTTCTCTTATCTTTCCTTTGTTTTCCTTCAACAACTGAATCCAGAAAGGAAGCAGCCAGTAAAAAGGTTATCACTCTTTTGAATGTTAAAAAAGTACTTATTTTTTCCCCATTCTGGTGTTTTACAGAATTGAAAGAAATAGTATTTAAAAATTGAGTCAAAGAAATAAGTTATTTTTATTTTTTTTCCTCTTTTTTTCTTTTGGTTTGTTTTTGTGATTAAAGTGCTGCAAAAATTCTATCATAAAATATTATTTTATATCATAAAATAATATTTATTCTATCATAAAATATTATTTTTATATATATATTAGCCATATATATATATGGCTAAGTTTTGAGGCTAATACAGCACAATAAATATATATGTATTTATATATATTATATTTATAAATATATATATTTAATATATAATAAATATATATATAATATATATATAAATTTGATATAAAGAATGTTATTACTTAGAGTAGGAATTAGCTTTGTTCCTAACACTTTTTACATGATGTCACTGGTGGTCCCTGGTTTATTTTGAATCCAATCCCATTTAAAAATATTCTCAGGGGATGAAGACGTCCCTTTTGGGCCTTAATTCATCTAGAGAGTGAGGGGTGTCAGGCTGGGTGACTTCTTAAGTCTTCTGGCCTGAAGATCGAGAACTACATATTTGCACAAACTTTCAGTTGGTTACAAAAATTCTAATCTGATGGAAAGTAAACAAACCTATAACATTAAAATCCATACACTTATGTTACTTGGTGGGTCTTATAATCTTGTGACTCTTTTCATTTGAAAAGCTTTTAAAAAAATTTTAACTTTTGCTCATTGGAATTTTTAAGGGGGTGTTTTGAGCCTCAGCAAAAGCATAATACGGGCTTTTTGTTTTTCGTTCTGCTGGGTGGTTTGGGGGCTCTTCCCTTCCGCAGCTTGGTCTTGTTGGTGCTCTTAAGTGTGACAAACTGCAAGTCGACAGCTCATGTCCAAAAGGAGAGGCTACGTGGCACTCACCCTACTATAAGCGCCTGTTGACCTGCAGGTGAGGCTGACTCGCATCTGGGATGGGACAGGCGTTCACACTGGGTCCACCGAAACACCAGACTCTCCGCGTAAACCCACACCAGACACGGCAGAATCAAATCGCCATCCGCTGGTGTTCCCCATACGCACGGCACACCACGGAGTCATATAGGAAACCCTGGTTCCTTCATGTCTCCTAGCAACCAGTTTTGAAATCCATTAAGACCCTTGGAATTGGAGATTTAGCCCTTGTTTTGTTGCTGTTCTTTTTTTTTTTTTTTTTTTTTTTTTTTTTTTTAAACCTATGCTGCCATAAACGTAAACGCCTGCCCTTCTGCAAATTCAGGAAAGATTAAATTGTTGTGAAGCACTAAAGCTCAATTTCCAGTGTGTGTGTATGTGTGTGTATTACCGCGTTTGTCGAATGAAATTTTATATAGATGTCTCTTTTGCTCCCTAGTGGCTCTAATCAAATAAATCAAAGTTCTTGCAGGAAATAGAAGCTCCTACAACAGTGAAGATTTCGGGATCGCAGTGCATAATCTGAAATCTAAATGACCCAGGAGCTGAAACGTTACCCACAATCACACTGACGGTTCCAGAAAGAGCGACAAGGAGAGTGCTGTTAAGGGCGGCGAGCGCGAACGCCAGAAGCTGCCACATCCCCAGAAACCCCAGTTTGCCTTTTCACCGCCAAAAGTGAGAGAACCAGAGCGCGTTGAGGCCTCGAGTAAAAACGCCGCGTCTGGGACTGCGGCTCCGGGGTTGAGTCGGGTGCAAGTTTCTGCCGAAAGAGGGCGTTGGTCTGAGGCTAAAAGAAAATGGGTGGACTCGGGCACTTAGTCAAATGAAAGACCGTTTTAACACATTTTCAATGGATTTCGATTTGCAGGACTTAATTGTCAGAATTCTCCCGCCCAGTGTAGCACGTTCACATTGAAATGACTCGGGTGCGGTAGGCACAGAAGGTCCAGTTCCATCTTGAGCCGCCCCGCCGCGCGGCGGACTCCGCCGATGCTCCTGCTCCTCTGGTCACGGACTCCTCCAGAGCCGCTTCCCTCCCGTCTCCACCGCTGTTGTGGCTGTGGCCAGTGGTAGGACCGGGTCTCTGAGACAGGACCTTTCTTGGAGTCGCAGAACCCCAGCACAGTGCCTCGCGCGCTCCAGAGGAGGAGCGCTTGGATCTCTGAGCGCTCAGGTTGGAGGGGAGCGTGCATCGGACCCAGGGGACCTGCCGGGAACGTTTTGGGAAAGACAGTCCCTTTATTTAGATACCTGGTTTAGCAAACAAAGCCCCGAGGACGCTTTGGGGATGCTTTCTGAGCTTTGTGACACCTCCAGAAGTTGAACCGTTCGCTCGCCTTTGGGAGCAACAAGTTTCGCTTTCCTGCTCCCAGTGCGTCGACAGAGGGTCTGTGAACTGGGACACCGTGGGCCCGGCACCGCTGCGATTCCAGCGCGAACTTGCGTGGCCCAGCGGGAGGGGCTGACGCGGGGCTGAGGAAGGCAGGGTGTGGGTGACGTCCTGGCCAGCCGGGCAAACCAGGTCCGCGAAGGAGCCATCTGCACTGGGACCTTGATCCTGGTTCCCTGACCTTGCGCGAAGGGACCAGGAAGATCAGGTGCTCGCCCTGCGTCGGTGCGTCAGGAGGGAATGTGGCCGGAATGAGAAAGGTGAGAGCAAGCGGCACCCGAGGATTTTTGCACCAAAACCACAATTGCTAGAACCATCCCTTTCCCCGAATCCTGTTGTTTTGTTGTACATGGTGTGTGTGTGTGTGTGTGTGTGCGCGCGCGCGCAGTCGCGCGCACTTCTTTACTTTCAAGCACATTTGGTTTTTTAAAGCCTGGAGCTGGAGAGCGTGGCAAGGGAGAGGCGGGGATCTCACCGATGCAGACGTGGGCGATTTCAGCTTTAAGGAAAAGGCAGAGGGCTGGCAGCGAGTGGGGGTTAGGGACAGGGGAGCGATGGGTAGGGAAGGGGTGCGGGGAGGAGCCCTGATGTAAGAATGTCAGAGACTCCCCCAGCCCAGCCCCCACCTCTCCCCACCCCCACCCGCTCCACCCGCTGGAAATACAAGCCCGGCCTTGGCGCGCGTGTGTGGTGACACGCTCAGCCGCTGCCACGCTATTTAAACGCGGGCTATGGATCCAGGAACCGGCGCGAATCAATGAGATCAAACGCGAGGAGATGCACCGTCAATTACAAACACTTGGACAAGTCTAACTTTTTTTTTCTTTTACAAAAACGCTTTCAAAAGCAACCTTAGCAACGCCCAAATAAGAAGCCACCTCTAAACAAAATAGTATGTGTATAAAGGGAGGGCGAATATATATAAGTATGTATATGTATATTACAGACGCACAGGTTTACACCAGGTGAACTTTTTTTCTTTTTCTTTTTTTTTTTTTTTTTAAAAAAAAAAACTAGTGACATTGGAGATAATTTCTCTTCCTCTAAATTTTTTGGCGCACAAGTGAAGGGGATATTCTATTTTATAAAAGCGCCCAAGGGGGCGAAGGGAATTTGGAGAGAAGAGGGGGGAGAAAAGAGGAAGGGTGGGTGGGGGGCAGAGGGCAAGTCGGCGGCGAGGGCAAGCGCTTTCTTGCGGCACGATGCA
>PVKP010047822.1:0-14820 GCA_004027715.1 Plecturocebus donacophilus | reverse complement strand
CGCTGGGGTATGTTGGGGGAAAATAGGGGAGGGACAGTGTGGGGGGGAGGGACAGTGGGGGGTGGGGAGTTGCGGGGAGATAGCATGGGGAGAAATGCCAGATATAGGTGAAGGGGAGGAAGGCAACAAATTACACTGCCACGTGTGTACCTATGCAACAATATTGTATGTTCTTCACATGTACCCCAAAACCTAAAATAAAATAAAAAATAAAAAATAAAAAATAAAATAAAATAAAATAAAATAAAAAATATATATATATGGCATGGTATATTTAAATTTACTCTTTCCTGTTCATCCCGATTTGTCTACTAACAACCTCTAACACAAATCTCTTTCTACTAGTGACACTGTGTCTGACTGGTTCTCAGAGCTATTCACCTGGATCCCTTAGGACTTTAGAAAAATTCTAGAAGGACTTCTGAAGATAGGACTTTCATTCCTTATATTAGGACTCTTTATCTTATAGTCTGCTGTCAACCTCCCACCAGGCTGTGAATACATGCAGACAGCTACAAAGCAGTTTCACTACTCTTACCCTGGAGCTAACCCTATCGCAACAACACCCACTATCAGCAGGAAGAAGTTAAAGCAGTTGTTGGCTTTTTTCCATCTGCATAGCTCACACCTAAGAATAAGGTGTGGTGAAACCCAAAATGAGGGATTGAAACAACCTTTGCAAAAATTATAATAGTTAGAAAATTATAACGTAAAAGAGATCTGACCTAACCAACTACATCTTGCCTTTAACCTCTAAACTCCCTGGCCATGGGCCAAGCTAAGGTTAGGAGATATTTAGTTTATAATGTAAATAATAATAGCCATTCCCAAAACTAAACCACCTTTGTAAAACTAATGAAAGGGCCACCCAGTCAGAAAGATGAGGGGGGCCTGAATTCTGCTAAGATGTAAGCATAAACTATTGCCAGCCATTATTCTAGAGGTTACAAGATTTGCAACTTCCTCAGTTACTCTAGTAAAAAACATCACTATAGTATAACCTAAGATTGAGATGTTTTTTTCAGGCTTTTGCATTTCTGATGACCAGACAACTCCACTGAGACCCACTACCCCAACCCATGGCCTTCACCCAGAAGTGGACTCAGGAGGACCATTTTCCACACCCCTATGATTCCATCCACAACGAATCACCAGCACCCATTCCCTAGCCCCCTGCCTGCCAAACTATTCCTGAAAGATCCTAGCCTCTAAAGTTTGGAAGACGATGATTTGAGTAATAATAAAACTCTGGTATCCTGTTTAGCTGACGCTGCATGTATTAAACTCTTTCTCTATTGTAATTTCCCTGTCTTGATAAATTGGTTCTATCTGGGAAGCAGGCAAGAAGAACTCATTGGGCAGTTACAGTATTCTCCAGTGCCTGTAACAGTGCTGACCACATGGCAGGTGTATAATAAATATTTCCTAAATTAATGGATTAATGAGTTCTATTGGTTTCTTATAAGGGCTATTGCCTGGGTGGGATCACAGTGGTCCAGGATCTGATCCTCACTTCTGTAGGTTGAGAAATATTTCAGTCAGTGTACCAAGACTTATTGTCTCTGTGGAGCTACCACACACTTACCCAAACAGGCGTGAAGCTCTTTTGTGTAGAGTAGCTACTGAGGGGAGTAATTTGAACCAACTGTTATTTACTTAAATTTTTTAAAACTGCCATTTTCTTCATTGTAGAGAAGATACAAAAAATTCTCTTGGAGCATATTTATTAAGGGCAAATGTTTTTGAGAGTTTCTCTTTTCCAAAGGAGAGGTGTGTAAGTAGTTATTGCTCTGAGTAAATTGATAACAGGAAGTTATCTGTCCTCACAATCTATTTATTTATTTTTTTAGAGAGAGACAGGGTCTCACTCCGTCATCTAGGCTGGAGTGCAGTGGTGCAATCATAGCTCACTTTAACCTTGAACTCCTAGGCTCAAGAAATCCTCCCACTTCAGCCTCCTGAGTAGCTACAACTACAGGTACATGCTAACTGCCTGGCTAATTTTTAAAAATTATGTTTATTTATGTTGCCCAGGCTGGTCTTGAACTCCTGGGTTCAAGTGATCCTCCTGCCACAGCCTCCCAAAGTGCTGGGATTACAGGCATGAGCCACTGTGCCAGGCTCCTGGATACTTACATTGTTATGCTCTTCTCCTAGTATCACTTTAGAACAAACTCTTAGAAATGGAATTGTAGGATTAAAGTATATAAATTTAAACATACTGTCAAACTGTTATAATGATGAAGAGAAATTTTCCCTTTGCCCTCTGAAGTCTCAGTAAAAATCAACTAACAAAAGGTAGATTAATTGGAGAAAAGGCATAGAAATTTATTAACATGGATGGGGGAGAATCACAGGGTGATTACTCCAACTCCTTAGTTGGGTACAGAAGCTAATATACCCTTTATCATAGGAGAAAGAGGAAAAGAGGAATGTAGACAATTTTTTGTAGAGTGATAAATTATTCTTGTGGAAAATGAATGAACCCCAGAGACAGAAATTAATTTGTAAATGATTCTCTTTGGAATTTGAATGATCCCTAGAGGCAGGCATTATCCTGTGGAAACGTTCATTGACAGAAAATTAACAAGGATATTCACGACTTGAACTCAGCTCTGGACCAAGGGGACCTAACAGACATCTACAGAACTCTCCACCAGAAATCAACAGAATATACATTCTTCTCAGCACCACATTGCACTTATTCTAAAATTGACCACATAACTGGAAATAACACACTCCTCAGCAAATGCAAATGAACGGAAGTAATAACAAACAGTCTCTCGGACCACAGTGCAATCAGAACTCGGGATTAAGAAACTCACTCAAAACTGTACAACTATATGAAAACTGAACAACCCACTCCTGAATAACTACTAGATAAATAATGAAATTAAGGCAGAAATAAATGAGTTTTTCAAAACCAATGAGAACAAAGATACAATGTACCAGAATCTGTGGGACACAGCTAAAGCAGTGTTTAGAGGAAAATTTATAGCACTAAATGCCCACAGGAGAAAGCAGGAAAGATCTAAAATTGACACCCTAACACCACAATTAAAAGAACTAGAGAAGCAAGAGCAAACAAATTCAAAACCTAGCAGAAGACAAGAAATAACTAAGATCAGAGCAGAACTGAAGGAGTTAGAGACACGAGAAACCCTTCAAAAAAATTAGTGAATCCAGGAGCTGGGTTTTTAAAAAGATTAACAAAATAGACCACTAGCCAGACAAAGAAGAAAAGAGAGAAGAATCAAATAGACACAATAAAAAATGATAAAGGGGATATCACCACTGATCTCACAGAAATACAAACTATCATCAGAGAATACTGTAAACATCTCTACACAAATAAACTAGAAAATCTAGAAGAAATGGATAAATTCCTGGACACATACACCCTCCCAAGACTAAACCAGGAAGAAGTCAAATCCCTGAATAGACCAATAACAAGTTCTGAAATTGAGGCAATAATTAATAGCCTACCAACCAAAAAAAGCCCAGGACCAGATGGACTCACAGCTGAATTCTACCACAGGTGCAAAGAGGAGCTGGTACCATTCCTTCTGAAACTATTCCAAACAATAGAAAAAGAGAGACTCCTCCCTAACTCATTTTATAAAGCCAGCATCATCCTGACACCAAAACCTGGCAGAGACATAACAAAAATAGAAAATTTCAGGCCAATATCCCTGATGAACATCGATGCAAAAATCCTCAGTAAAATACTGGCAAACTGAATCCAGCAGCATATCAAAAAGCTTATTCACCACGATCAAGTAAGCTTCATCCCTGGGATCCAAGGCTTCTTTAACATACACAAATTAATAAATGTAATCCACCACATAAACAGAACCAAAGACAAAAACCCATGATTATCTCAATAGATGCAGAGAAGGCCTTGAATAAAATTCAACCCCCTTCATGCTAAAAACTCCCAATACACTAGGTATCTCAAACTAATAAGAGCTATTTATGACAAACTCACAGCCAATAGCATACTGAATGGACAAATGCTGGAAGCATTCCCTTTGAAAACCAACACAAGATAAGGATGCCCTCTCTCACCACTCCTCTTCAACATAGTATTGGAGTTCTGGCCAGGGCAATCAGGCAAGAGAAAGAAATAAAGCGTATACAAATAGGAAGAGAGGAAGTCAAATTGTCTCTGATAAAAGATGACATGATTGTATATTTAGAAAACCCCATCATCTCAGCCCAAAATCACCTTAAGCTGATAAGCAACTTCAGCAAAGTCTCAGGATACAAAATCAATGTGCAAAGATCACAAGCATTCCTATACACCAATAATAAACAGAGGCCCAAACCATGAGTGAACTCCCATTCACAATTGCTACAAAGAGAATAAAATATCTAGGAATACAACTTACAAGGGATGTGAAGGACCTCTTCAAGGAGAACTACAAACCACTGCTCCAGGAAATAAGAGAGGACACAAACAAATGGTCATGGAATTGAGAAGCAGCGGAGTGGCTCACAAATAAACTTCTCAATCAGTGAGGGGTGAGGGAGTAAGGTCATCTTGGTTCTTATCATTCTCAGCTGGTCTGAATACAAAGGGAACTTCTTACAGCAGGTGTCCTGTTTTTTAAGATAAGCAGAGTTCTGTAGTCTTGTCAGGAATTTAAAAAAGAAAAGAAGCAGAGTTAGAAATTCAGCTATGTCACACAGGAATTATACTGGGTAACAGTGTGAGAAGATTAAGCTCTATTCACCTCTAAAAAACTCTCGAACAACAAGATTCAAGGTTGCTGAATACATGAAAGTGCTGGGAATGTAGCATGCCTAGAAAAGGCATGGAAGCTCTGAACTTCTTTCCCCATACCTTGCCCTATGCGTCTTTGCCATCTGGCTGTTCTTGAGTTGTATCATAAACTGATTAACACAAAAGAAACAATTGCCTCCTATCCTATTCTTCAAATCTCACAGCCTATTTTAGAAAAGAAGACTGATAAATGCAATCACACCTCAACGGACTTCCACAATGGTTGAACTGATTTACACTCCCACCAACAGTGTAAATGTGTTCCTATTTCTCCACATCCTCTCCAGCACCTGTTGTTTCCTGACTTTTAATGATCACCATTTCAACTGGTGTGAGAGGCTATCTCATTGGGGTTTTGATTTGCATTTCTCTAAGGAAAAGCAAATCAGTGATGATGAGCTTTCTTTCGTGTGTTTTTTGGCTGCATAAATGTCTTCTTTTGAGAAGTGTCTGTTCACATCCTTCGCCCACTTTTTGATGGGGTTGTTTGGTTTTTTCTTGTAACTTTAAGTTTCTTGTAGATTCTGGATATTAACCCTTTGTCAGATGAACAGATTGCAAAAATTTTCTCCTGTTCTGTAGGTTGCCCTTTCACTCTGATGATAGTTTCTTTTGCTGTGCAGAAGCGCTTTAGTTTAATTAGATCCCATTTGTCAATTTTGAAAGCCTCCACTTTTTGATGCTCTCTTGCAGTATTGTGTATTGGCTTCATGTTACCAAACAGGAATAGACTCTATTATGGGGGACTAGCTTTTCTGGTAACAACACTTCTTATCCCTTCTTCCAGGAATTTGGTGGACAGGCCTGAAATCTCCAATCAAGTTTTGTTTTTTCTCCTGCAAATCTCTATAACAAACATTTCTGACAGCATAGGTATCCACCCCCTGAAGTTCCCATTAAATCTTTTAACCAAATTCATTTCCTCTCACCTAGAGACCATCAAGCTTCAGATGATCATGCAACAAAGCTTCCAGCCAGTTCCAGGTGAAGACACCATCCCTAGTCATCAAGAAGCTGCTCTGCTTCAACTAGATAGAGCAGGGTGAGTTCTGTGATCCCCAGTAGTTAGGGACTATGCCCCAAGCCAGAATGAAACAGTTACAGAAATAGACTCCATTATGGGGGACTCCATTATGAGGTCCCTCTTCCTCCCATAAAGATTTATGGGGATTATATCTCTTGCCAGGAGCTGAGGCAGGAAAATAGGGTTTGGAGACAGGGAACATAAGGCCAGTTCACATTGCAGCTGTAACAGGAAATATCCTCTCCATAGGGCATATGCTGTAAATGACTTTGTAACTTCACTTCATCTCTTCATTTACAAAGGGCGTACCTCAAGGAGAGGGCATTTAAACTCATAAAAACTCTAACAGGGCCTTTAAGCCCCTATGCTTAGTCCCACTCCCACACTGTGGAGTGTACTTTCATTTTCAATAAATCCCTTCATCCCTTCCTTGCTTTATTAGTGCATTTTGTCCAATTCTTTGTTCAAGATGCCAAAAACCTGGACATCCTCCACTGTTAACACCAGGGATGCAAGGTTGGTTCAATATATGGAAATCAATAAATGTGATTCATCACATAAACAGAACTAAAGACAAAAACCACATGATTAGGTGGCTGGCAAGATGGCCAAATAGGAACAGCTCCAGTCTGCAGCTCCCAGCAAGATCAACACAGAAGGTGAGTGATTTCTGCATTTCCAACTGAGGTACACAGCTCATCTCACTGGGACTGGTTAGACAGTGGGTGTAGCCCACAGATGCCAAGCTGAAGCAGAGTCGGGTGTCACCTCACCTGGGAAGTGCAAGGAGTTGGGGAGCTCCCTCCCCTAGCCAAGAGAAGCCATGACGGACTGTGCCATGAGGAATGGTGCACTCTGGCCCAGATACTACACTTTTCCCACAGTCTTTTCAACCTGTAGACCAGGAGATTCCCTCAGGTGCCTACACCAGCAGGGCCCTGGATTTCAAGCACAAAACTGGATGGCCATTTGGGTGGACACTGAACTAGCTGCAGGAGTTTTTTTTAATACCCCAGTGGCACCTGGAATGCCAGTGAGACAGAACAGTTTACTCCCCAGGAAAGGGGACTGAGAAGCCAGAGAGCCAAGTGGTCTAGCTCAACAGATCCCACCCCGATGGAGCCCAGAAAGCTAAGATCCACTGGCTTGAAATTCTCACTGCCAGCACAGCAGTCTGAAGTCAACCTGGGATGATGGAGCTTGGTGGGGGTAGGGGCGGCCGCCATTAGTGAGGCTTGAGTCGATGGTTTTCCCCTCACAGTGTGAACAAAGCCACCAAGAAGTTCAAACTGTGGATTGGCAAAGAGGATGTGGAGAAATAGGAACACTTACACTGTCGTTGGGAGTGTAAATTAGTTCAACGATTGTGGAAGACAGTGTGGCAATTCCTCAAGGATCTAGAACCAGAAACACCATTTGACCCAGCAATCCCATTACTGGGTATATACCCAAAGGATTATAAATCATTCTGTTATAAAGACACATGCACATGTATGTTTATTTCAGCACTGTTCACAATAGCAAAGACTTGGAACCAACCCAAATGCCCATCAATGATAGACTGGATGAAGAAATTGTGGCACATATACACCACAGAATACTATGCAGCCATAAAATAGGATGAGTTCATGTCCTTTGCAGGAACATGGATGAAGCTGGAAACCATTATTCTCAGCAAACTAACACAGGAACAGAAAATCGAACACTGCATGTTCTCACTCATAAGTGGAAGTTGAACAATGAGAACACATAGACACAGGGAGGGGAACATCACACACCAGGGCATGTTGGGGGGTGGGAGGCTAGGGGAGGGTTAGCATTAGGAGAAATACCTAATGTAGATGATGGGTTGATGGGTGCAGCAAGCCACCATGGCACGTGTACACCTATGTAACAAACCTACATGTTCTGCACATGTATCCCAGAACTTAAATAATTTTTAAAAATACATGATTACCTCAATAGATGGAGAAAAGGCTTTTGATAAAATTCAACATCCCTTCAGTTAAAAACTCTCAATAAGCTGGGTATTGAAGGAACGTACCCCAAAATATTATTATAATAGCTACCTATGACAAACCCATAGCCAACATTATACTTTAATGGACAAAGGCTGGAAGCATTCCCTTTGAAAACTGGCACAAGACAAAAATGCACTTTCTCACCATTCTATTCAATATGGTATTGGAATCCCTGGACAGAGAATTAGGCAAGAAAAAGAAATAAAGTGCATCCAAATAAGAGAATAAGTAAAACTATTCCTGTTGGCAGAAAACATGATTCTGTATCTAGAAATCCCCATTGTCTTCAGCTGATAAACAACTTAAGCAAAGTTTCAAGATACAAAATCAACATACAAAAATCACTCACATTCCTATGCAGCAACAAAAACCAAGCTGAGAGCCAAATCAGCAAGGCAATCCCATTCACAATTGCCACAAAAAGAATAAAATATCTAGGAATACAACTAACCAGGGAGGCAAAAAAACTCTACAAGGAGAATTACAAAACACTGCTGAAAGAAATCAGAGATGACACAAACAAATGGCTAAACATTCCATGGTCACAGACAGGAAGAATCAATATCATTGGAATGGCCATATTGCCCAAAGCAATTTACAGATTCAATGCTATTCCTATCAAACTACCAACAACATTCTTCACAGAACTAGAAAAAACTATTTAAAGCTTCATATGGTACAATAACAACAAAAAAAAAGCCTGAGTAACCAAGGCACTCCTAAGCAAAAAGAACAAAGCTGGGAGAGAGATCCAAGATGGCTGATTAGGAGCAGCTGAGGATTGCAGCTCCCAGTGAAAGCACGGAGGGTGAGTGGATGCCGCATTTCCAGACGGATTTTTATTGCCCACAGACCAGGAGATTCCCAGGTGGAGGAGCCCCACGGGTCACCAGCGCAGTTGTTTTGGCCAGCACGGCTGTTTTGGCCGGAGAGTCTGTTTTGGCCAGCACGGCAATTCTCCGCACAAAATACACGGGTCTGGGCGCCATTTTAGCTGGCGATTGGAGCTCCTGGGATAGAGAGTCACCCATTCAACTGATTTTTTAAAAGGGGACTGAAACAGGGAGCCAGGCCAGGAGATTCCCGGGCAAAAAACCACCACGAATCTCAGTGCGGCTGTTTCAGCCAGCACAGTAGGTCACTGCATGGGAAATCACACAGATCCTGGTGCCTTTTCAACAGGCAACTGGAACACCTGGGACACAGAGTTGCCTATTCAACTTAAAAAGAAAAGGACTCCAAGGTAGGGAGCCAGGTGATCAGGCTCGGCTGGTCCCATCCCCACAAAAATACAGCAATCTGAAACACTCTGGATTGAGAGTTTCACAGCAAGCACAGCTGAACCTGGGACGGTCCAGCTCTGTAGGGGAGGGGCATCCACCATTACCGAGGCAGTCCACCACTACGAAGGTAGTCTGCCATTGCTGAAGCAGCCCGCCATTGCCGAGGCAGCCCACCATTACAGAGAGAGTCCACCATTATAGAGGTGGGCCGCCATTGCCGAGGCAGTTCTAACTATACGAGTATAAACAGGACTGCAGGGAAGTTAACACGGCAGCTGGACAGAACACACAGCTGCTCAACAAAGCCTCTGCAGGCAGACAGTGACTAGGCTGCAGGTGATCCCCAGGCAAGCAGGGCCTGGAGTGGACCTCAGCAGTCCTACAGCAAAGGGGCCTGAATGTTAGAAGGAAAACTAAGAAACAGAAAGAAATAACTTCATCATCAACAAACTGGATGTCCACTCAGAGACCCAACCGGAAAGTCAACAACCATAAAGACGACAGGTGGATAAATCCCCAAAGATGTGAAGAAACCAGTGCAAAAAGGATGAAAACACCCGAAACCAGAATGCCTCTCCTCCTACAAGGGATCACAACCCCTCACCAGCAAGGGAACAAGGCTGGATGGAGAATGAGTATGAAGAATGGACAGAATCAGGCTTCAGAAGGTGGGTAATAAGAAATTTCTCTGAGCAAAAAGAACATGTTCTAACCCAATGCAAAGAAACTAAGAACCTTGAAAAAAAGATTTGGCAAAATGCTAACGAGAATAAACAACTTAGAGAGGAATATAAGTGAATTGACGGAGCTGAAAAACACAACATGAGAACTTCGTGAAGCATGCACAAGTTTCAACAGCCGAATTGACCAAGCAGAAGAAAAGGTATCAGAGGTCGAAGATCAACTCAATGAAATAAAACGAGAAGGCAAGATTAGAGAAAAAAGGGTAACAAGGAATGAACAAAGTCTTCAAGAAATATGGGACTATGTAAAAAGACCTAATCTACGTTTCATAGGTGTACCTGAATGTGACAGAGAGAATGAATCCAAGCTGGAAAATACCTTCAGGATATTATCCAGGAAAACTTCCCCAACCTGGCAAGGCAGGCCAATATTCAAGTTCAGGAAATACAGAGAACACCACAAAGATATTCCTCAAGAAGAGCAACCCCAAGGCACATAATTGTCAGATTCACCAGGGTTGAAATTAAAGAGAAAATACTAAGGGCAGCCAGAGAGAAAAGTCAGGTTACTCACAAAGGGAAGCCCATGAGACTCACAGCAGATCTCTCAGCAGAAACCCTACAAGCCAGAAGAGAGTGGGGGCCAATATTCAACGTCCTTAAAGAAAAGAACTTTCAACCCAGAATTTCATATCCGGCCAAACTAAGCTTCATAAATGAAGGAAAAATAAAATCCTTTACAAACAAGCAAGTACTCAGAGATTTCATCACCACCAGGCCTGCTTTACAAGACCTCCTGAAAGAGGCACTACACATAGAAAGAAACAACCAGTACCAGCCACTCCAAAAACATACCAAATGGTAAAGAGCATCAACGCAATGAAGAAACTGCATCAACTAATGGGCAAAACAGCCAGCTAGCATCAAAATGGCAGGATCGAATTCACACATAACAATATTAACCCTAAATGTAAATGGGCTAAACACCCCAATCAAAAGACACAGACTGGCAAGTTGGATAAAAAGCCAAAACCCATCTGTGTGCTCTATCCAGGAAACACATCTCACATGCAAGGATACACATAGGCTCAAAATAAAAGGATGGAGGAAGATTTACCACGCAAATGTAGAGCAAAAAAAAGCAGGAGTTGCAATTCTTGTCTCTGGTAAAATAGACTTCAAACCAACAAAGATCAAAAGAGACAAAGAAGGACATTACATAATGATAAAAGGATCAATGCAACAAGAAGAGCTAACGATCCTAAATATATACGCACCCAATACAGGAGCACCCAGATACATAAAGCAAGTTCTTAATGATTTACAAAGAGACTTAGACTCAAACACAATAATAGTGGGAGACTTTAACACCCCATTGTCAATATTAGACAGATCAATGAGACAGAAAATTAACAAGGATATCCAGGACTTGAATTCAGACCTGGACCAAGCAAACCTAATAGACATTTACAGAACTCTCCACCCCAAATCCACAGAATATACATTCTTCTCAGCACCACATCACACCTACTCTAAAATTGACCACATAATTGGAAGTAAATCTGTCCTCAGCAAATGCAAAAGAACAGAAATCATAACAAACAGTCTCTCAGACCACAGTGCAATCAAGTTAGAAGTCAGAATTCAGAAACTAACTCAGAACCACACAGCTTCCTGGAAACTGAACAACTGGCTCTTGAATGTTGACGAGATAAACAATGAAATGAAGGCAGAAATAAAGATGTTCTTTGAAATCAACAAGAACGAAGACACAATGTACCAGAATCTCTGGGACACATTTAAAGCAGTGTCTAGAGGAAAATATATAGCAATAAATGCCCACATGAGAAGAAAGGAAAGATCTAAAATTGACACCCTATCATCAAAATTGAAAGAGCTAGAGGAGCAAGATCAAAAAAACTCAAAACCTAGCAGAAGACAAGAAATAACTAAGATCAGAGAAGAACTGAAGGAGACAGAGACACAAAAAAACTCTTCAAAAAAATCAATAAATCCAGGAGCTGGTTTTTGGAAAAGATCAACAAAATAGACAGACCACTAGCCAGATTAATAAAAAAGAAAAGAGGGAATAATCAAATAGATGCAATAAAAAACGATAAAGGGGATATCACCACAGATTCCACAGACATACAAACCATCATCAGAGATTATTACAAACAACTCTATGCACATAAATTAGTAAACCTGGAAGAAATAGATAAATTCTTGGACACTTGCATCCTCCCAAGCCTAAACCAGGAAGAAGTCGAAACCCTGAATAGACCAATAACAAGGGCTGAAGTTGAGAAGGCAATTAAAAGCCTACCACCCCAAAAAAGCCCAGGTCCAGATGGGTACACAGCCGAATTCTACCAGACATAGAAAGAGGAGCTGGTACCATTCCTTCTGAAACTATTCCAAACAATCCAAAAAGAGGGAATCCTTCCCAAATCATTTTATGAGACCAACATCATCCTGATACCAAAACCTGGCAGAGACTCAATAAGAAAAGAAAACTTCAGGCCAATATCCATGATGAACATAGATGCAAAAATCTTCAATAAAATACTGGCAAACCGATTACAACAGCACATCAAAAAGCTTATCCATCAAGTAGGCTTCATCCTGGGGATGCAAGGCTGGTTCAACATATGCAAGTCTATAAACGTAATTCACCACATAAACAGAACCAAAGACAAAAATCACATGATTATCTCAATTGATGCAGAGAAGGCCTTTGACAAAATTCAACAGCCGTTTATGCTAAAAACCCTCAATAAACTAGGTATTGATGGAACGTATCTCAAAATAATAAAAGCTGTTTATGACAAACCAACAGCCAATATCATACTGAATCGGCAAAAACTGGAAGCATTCCCTTTGAAATCTGGCACTAGACAAGGGTGCCCTCTCTCACCACTCCTATTCAATATAGTATTGGAAGTTCTAGATAGAGCTATCAGGCAAGAAAAAGAAACAAAGGGTATTCAAATAGGAAAGGAGGAAGTCAAATTGTCTCTATTTGCAGACAACATGATTGTATATTTATAAGACCCCGTCGTCTCAGCCCAAAATCTCCTGAAACTGATAAGCAACTTCAGCAAAATCTCAGGATACAAAATCAATGTGCAGAAATCACAAGCATTCCTATACACCACTAACAGACTTAAAGAGAGCCAAATCAAGAACAAACTGCCATTCACAATTGCTACGAAGACAATAAAATACATAGGAATACAACTAACAAGGAACATAAAGGACCTCTTCAAGGAGAACTACAAACCACTGCTCAACGAAATAAGAGAGGACACAAATAGATGGAGAAACATTCCATGTTCATGGTTAGGAAGAATCAATATCATGAAAATGGCCATACTGCCCAAAGTAATTTACAGATTCAATGCTATCCCCATCAAGCTACCAATGACCTTCTTCACAGAACTGGAAAAAACCACCTTAAGCTTCATATGGACCGAAAGAGAGCCCACATAGGCAAGTCAGTTCTAAGCAAAAAGAACAAAGTGGGAGGCATCACACTACCAGACTTCAAACTACACTACAAGGCTACAGTAATCAAAACAGCATGATACTGGTGCCAAAACAGAGATATAGACCAGTGGAACAGAACAGAGGCCTCGGAGGCAACACCACACATCTACAACCATCTCATCTTTGACAAACCTGACAAAAACAAATAATGTGGAAAGGAGTTCCTGTTTAATAAATGGTGTTAGGAAAACTGGCTAGCCATGTGCAGAAAGCAGAAACTGGACCCCTTCCTGACACCTTACACTAAAATTAACTCCAGATGGATTAAAGACTTAAACATAAGACCTAACACCATAAAAACCCTAGAAGAAAACCTAGGCAAAACCATTCAGGACATAAGTGTAGGCAAGTACTTCATGACCAAAACACCAAAAGCATTGGCAACAAAAGCCAAAATAGACAAATGGGACCCAATCAAACTCCACAGCTTCTGCACAGCAAAAGAAACAGTCATTAGAGTGAATCGACAACAAACAGAATGGGAAAAAATTTTTGCAATCCACCCATCTGACAAAGGGCTAATATCCAGAATCTACAAAGAACTAAAACAGATTTACAAGAAAAAAACAAATAAGCCAATTCAAAAGTGGGTGAAGGACATGAACAAACACTTTACAAAAGAAGACATACATGAGGCCAACAAACATATGAAAAAATGCTCATCATCACTGGTCATTAGAGAAATGCAAATCAAAACTACATTGAGATACCATCTCACACCAGTTAGAATGGCGATCATTAAAAAATCTGGAGAGAGGGAGCGGCGTCGGGGGCCGCGGGCATGCAGCGGAGGTGGGTCTTCGTGCTGCTCGACGTGCTGTGCTTGCTGGTCGGAAACTCAGACTCTTAGCCGTGTCAGTGTCCTTCCCCATAGCTGTGTCCTGTGGCCCGGCATGTCGCCCACCTTCTGAGAGTGATTGGTTTTTGAAGACCTCCTCCTGGCCGGACACAGTGGGTCGCGCCTGTCGTCCAGCACGTCGGGAGGCCGAGGCGGGCGGATCATGAGAGATGGGGAAGGGGGTCTCGCTATGTTGCTCAGGCTGGTCATGAACTCCTGGACTCAAAGGATCCTTTGGTCGTGGCCTCCCAAAGCACTAGGATTACAAGAGACAGAAAAATAAAAGAAATTCATGCAAAAATCATCCTATTATAGAATTAAAAGTATCAAATAAGATTAATTCTGGGACAGCGATCCAAGATGGCCGCATAGGAGCAGCTCAGGATTGCAGCTCCCAGTGAGGGTGCAGAGGCTGCTGCAGGTGATCCCCAGGAAGAAGGGCCTGGAGTGGACCTCAGCAGTCCTACAGCAGAGAGGCCAGACTGTTAGAAGGAAAACTAAGAAACAGAAATAACTTCATCATCAACAAACTAGACATCCACTCAGAGGCCCAGTCTGAAAGTCAGCAACTACAGAGACGACAGGAGGATAAATACACAAAGATGGGAAGAAATCAGCGCAAAAAGGATGAAAACA
>PVKP010047821.1:0-14823 GCA_004027715.1 Plecturocebus donacophilus | reverse complement strand
TACAAAGGACACAAATTCATCGTTTTTTATAGCTGCATAATATTCCATGGTGTATATGTGCCACATTTTCCCCGTCCAGTCTATCATCGATGAGCATTTGGGTTGGTTCCAGGTCTTTGCTATTGTAAACAGTGCTACAATGAACATACGTGTGCATGTGTCTTTATAATAGAATGATTTATAATCCTTTGGATAAATACCCAGTAATGGGATTGCTGAGTCAAATGGAATTTCTATTTCTAGGTCCTTAAGGAATCACTACACTGTCTTCCACAATGGTTGATCTAATTTACACTCCCATCAACAGTGTAAAAGTATTCCTATTTCTCCACATCCTCTCCAGCATCTGTTGTCTCCAGATTTTTTAATGATCACCATTCTGACTGATGTGAGATAGTATCTCAATGTGGTTTTGATTTGCATTTCTCTAATGACCAGTGATGATGAGTATTTTTTCATATGTCTTTTTTGGAAAGTATCTGTTTATGTCCTTCCCCGACTTTTCAATGGATTTGTTTGTTTTTTCTTGTAAATCTGTTTTAGTTCTTTGTAGATTCTGGATATTAGCCCTTTGTCAGATGGGTAGATTGTAAAAATTTTTTCCCATTCTGTCGGTTGGTGGTTCACTCTAGTGATTGTTTCTATTGCTGTGCAGAGGCTCTGGAGTTTAATTAGGTCCCATTTGTCTATTTTGGCTTTTGTTGCCAATGCTTTTGGTGTTTTAGTCATGAAGTCCTTGCCTGTGCATATATCCTGAATGGTTTTGCCTAGGTTTTCTTCTAAGGTTTTTATGGTGTTAGGTCTTATGTTTAAGTCTTTAATCCATCTGAAGTTAATTTTAGTGTAAGGTGTCAGGAAGGGGTCCAGTTTCTGCTTTCTGCACATGGCTAGCCCATTTTCCCAACATCATTTATTAAACAAGGAATCCTTTCCCCGTTGCTTGTTTTTGTCAGGTTTGTCAAAGATCAGATGGTTGTAGATATGTTGTGTTGCCTCCGAGGCCTCTGTTCTGTTCCATTGGTCTATATCTCTGTTTTGGTACCAGTACCATGCTGTTTTGATTACTGCAGCCTTGCAGTGTAGTTTGAAGTCAGGTAGTGTGATGCCTCCAGCTTTGTTCTTTTTGCTTACAATTGACTTGCCAATGTGAGCTCTCTTTTGGTTCCATATGAAGTTTAAGGTGGTTTATCCAGTTCTGTGAAGAGGGTCATAGGTAAGCTGGTGGGGATAGCATTGAATCTATAAATTACTTTGAGCAGTATGGCCAGTTTCACAATATTGATTCTTCCTAACCATAAGCATGGAATGTTTTTCCATCTGTTTGTGTCCTCTCCTATTTCCTTGAGCAGTGGTTTGTAGTTCTTCTTGAAGAGGTCCTTTACATCCTTTGTAAGTTGTAGTCCTAGGCATTTTATTTCTTTGTAGCAATTGTGAATGGCAGTTCATTCTTGATTTGGCTTTCTTTAAGTCTGTTATTGGTGTATAGGAATGCTTGCGATTTCTGCACACTGATTTTGTATCCTGAGACTTTGCTGAAGTTGCCTATCAGTTTCAGGAGATTTTGGACTGAGACAATGGGGTCTTCTAGAAATACAATCATGTCGTCTGCAAATAGAGACAATTTGACTTCCTCCTTTCCTAATGGAATACTCTCTATTTCTTTTTCTTGCCTGATTGCTCTGGCTAGCACTTTGAATGCTATATTGAATAGGAGTGGTGAGAGAGGGCATCCTTGTCTAGTGCCAGATTTCAAAAGGAATGCTTCCAGTTTTTGCCCATTCAGTCGATATTGTCTGTGGGTTTGTCATAAGTAGCTTTTGTTATTTTGATATATGATCCATTGATACCTACTTTATTGAGAGTTTTAGCATAAAAGGCTGTTGAATTTTGTTCAAGGCCTTCTCTGTATCTATTGAGATAATCATGTGGTTTTTGTCTTTGGTTCTGTTTATGTGATGGATTATGTTTATAGACTCTCTGGGACACATTTATAGCAGTATCTAGAGGAAAATTTATAGCAATAAATGCCCACATGAAAAGCAAGGAAAGATCTAAAATCAACACCCTATCATCAAAATTGAAAGAGCTAGAGGAGCAAGATCAAAACAAAAAAAACTGAAAACCTAGCAGAAGACAAGAAATAACTAAGATCAGAGCTGAATTGAAGGAGATAGAGACACAAAAAAATCCTTCAAAAAATCAATAAATCCAGGAGCTAGTTTTTTGAAAAGATCACCAAAATAGACCACTAGCCCAGATTAATAAAAAAGAAAAGAGAGAAGAATGAGATAGATGCAATAAAAAAAGATAGAGGGGATATCACCGCAGATTCCACAGAAATACAAACTACCATCAGAGATTACTACAAACAACTCTATGCACATAAACCAGCAAATCTGAAAGAAATGGATAAATTCCTGGATACTTGCACCCTTCTAAGCCAGAACCAGGAAGAAATTGAAACCCTGAATAGACCAATAACAAGGGCTGAAGTTGAGGTAGCAATTAATAGCCTACCAACCAAAAAAAAGCCCAAGTCCAGATGAGTTGATAGCTGAACTCTACCAGACATACAAAGAGGAGCTGGTACCACTCCTTCTGAAACTATTCCAAACAATTCAAAAAGAGGGAATCCTTCCCATATCATTTTATGAGGCGAACATCATCCTGATACCAAAACCTGGCAGAGACTCAGCAAGAAAAGGAAAGAAAACTTCAGGCCAATATCCATGATGAACATAATTGCAAAAATCTTCAATAAAATACTGGCAAACCGATTGCAACAGCATATCAAAAAGCTTGCCCATCATGATCAAGTAGGCATCATCCTGGGGATGCAAGGCTGGTTCTTGTTCTTAAATGGGTCATTCTAACTGTGTCTTTATGTGATGGAAGAGGTAAGAGGTCTTTAGTGCCTCACTCATAAGGACTTAATCTCACCTCCCAAAGGCTCTACCTCCTAATTCTATTACCTTAGAGATTAACATTCAACAAAATAATTCTGGGGAAAGGAGAGGAACACAAACATGCAGACCATAGCACTTACCATTCTTAGTGTTCATTTTACCAGTGGTGAATTTTTATTAATACTAACCTATCTCAGTGTAGATAACAATGCAGTTGTTCCTTCCATGGATTTTTATTTTACCTTAGCTCTTCTTCACAACCAGGACTCTTAAATAAATCTGTCAAATGCTCTTCTTTCATTGTTCTACTATTTTCTTTTTTTCCATTGATTATTATTAATAAATATGTGATTATTTTCACTTTATACAAAGGGCCACTGCTTAAGTCCATCTGTGTATGTTTCTGTCTTACTGTTTCTGATTTTGTTTCTCTCTCATACAATGTGAACACATTCAAAGAAACATTTACACAAATTGCTAAATTAACAAAGAACAAGAAATAAGTAGCTGGGGAGTCAGGAAAAGGTTTTTTTAAGATTGAGGTCATGAAAATGTGTAAGATATTTATAGATTAGTGGTTTTCAAACTTTTTGGTCTCAGGACAACTTTATGCCCTTAAAAGTAACTGAGGTAGCCAAAATTCTTGTTTACAAGCATTACATTTACCTATATCTACTATATTGTAAATTAAAACCAAAATTTACCACATATTTTATTCACTTACAGATAATAAAAATCATTGCATATTAACATTAAAACATATTTTTCTTCATAAAAAGTTACAGTATGTTCAAATAAATCAGTGATATGAGTTTGAAGAATATCATTATTTTACAGTTTTGTGAATCTTCTTAATGTTTGGATTAACAGAACACTGCTGGTTTCTCATATCTGCTGTGCATTACATTGATTGTAGAATATTGTTTTGATTGACATATATAATGAAAGTCCCACCTCACACAAGTATATAATTGAACATGGGAAAATAATGTTAACAGTGTTTTCTGATAACTAAGAATAGTATTACACCAAAACTTAACTAATGGTAAGTTCTTACATGTTCATTGTAATCTACATTATGAAACTGTATCAGTAAATGTTTTTTACCCTGTTTCATTAAAATCAATTAGTCTGTCTTGTACTTTTATATTTTATCTTTAAATCAATATGTATTGATCAATTGAAAAATATTTGTGGAGTTATGCAGAAGTAGAATTAATTTCAATAGTTTGACACATTTCATTATACACTATAAAAATCACATCCATTAATATCATTACCAGTATCTTCAGAAGAGGCTGTAAGTACTGAGAAACAGTCAATCTCACAGTGGAAAACCTAAGTTTTTCAATATTTATATTTTCCTATCAAAGCTCAAATGTTATTCTTGGTTATATATAACATCAATAATTTATTTTTTTTAAAGTGATAGGGTCACTTTGTTCATTTTCCAGAAAATGTCTGCCAAATTCACAATTCTGAATAATCACAATTTTCAGTTATTCCTTTGAGTAAAAATGATGTTCAGATCACAACTCAATTGCATAATGTGTTTGGGATGACCACTGTTATTCAATGTCCAGCCTAAGTGCTTTATTTTTATTTCCCCTTTTGTCATACAAAATACTTTTAAGTTGAATAATTGAATCAAGATTTAATGAAATTTATAATTTTAATCGCCTAATTAAAGACATTTTTAAATAAAATTTTCTTTTATAAAAAAAGCTGCAAGTGTCTGGCTGTGAAGAATACAATAATGATTTATACAGTTCTGTGCCACTGCCTTGATTGGTGCTGTTTTATCTATCATGGATTACATAAAATCAGTGCAATGTCAGCTTACAGAAAAAGTCAAATAATGTCACAGTATATTGATTTCCTGGAACTTTTGAAGGGATCCTAAGAACCCTCAGGGTTCCATGGACCAAACTCTAGATATTGCTGCTCTATACAGAAGCCTGAAGGACATTCTGGCAGAAGTAATTGCATACCTAAAGACTGAAACCACACATATTTATCAACAGCACCTAGTTAAGAAGAGCTTATAATAATAAATAGAATACTCTCTGTCCCCATACATGATTATTCTTTTTTTTCCCCACGCCATTGTACTCTCAAAAGGGCAGGGTAGATAGAAGGCTAGAAAGATAAATGGAGAAGATTATGAAGTTCACTTGCATCCTGTGGCCCACTTTGGCGGGAGAGTCAGCAACGTGCCACCTCACCCTTACCATTTTCAGTCCATTGTTCTTCTAGACCTGTAGAACTGTATAGTCCAATATGATAGCCATTAGCTTAATGTGGTTATTGTCATTAAAATTAAATATATTAAATAATGTTAAAAATTAAGTTCCTTAGTTAAACTAGTAATATTTCAAGTGCTCAATACCACATGTGGCTAGTACCTAGCATATTGGACAGTGTAGATACAGAGCATTTCACCACTACAGAACATCCTATTAGACAGAGCTACTGTGGAATATCATATCATTTTCTTCCTCAAAAAAAATTGTATTGCATTCCCCTTATGGTAGTTGCTGCCAAATGAAAAATGTTGCATTATCGGCCTTATTCGTGGCACTTTGCTTTGTTTCTATCTGTTATTTTGTTTAATATAAGCCCCCATGAGATTCCTTTCCAATATACTAGACACAATTTGTTGATATCCTATATTTCCAATGTCCTTTTCCTTCATGTTACTTTTTAAATAATCCAGAACTGCTCCATCTCTGAAACTTCAGTCTCATTCTCAGATTACATATCCATCTTTCATCTCCCACTTTCTTATGTCCATCTTACTTGGCATTTGAATTTATTAAGAACAGAGTGCAGCCATAGACCTATTTTACAGGATCAACTACCTGCTCTCTCTCAACATAGAAAGAATTTTCTGGCCTGGACTCTTGAATGCTATCACTTGGATGGAAACTCTGCCAAGTACCTCAAGTGGTGCCCACTAATAGTATCATCCATGCCAGTTAATTGTTTTATGGCCCATATTTTTGTTCTTTTCTATGTCTGCTCTGTCTGATGTTAGCACTATTTTCACTCTATCCCTTTGAAGCTGAACATACATCAAGAATTTTGAAATATAATCATAAAAGTTATGGAAGCCTGTTGATCCTCTTCTCCCCACCTACTTGAATTCCTACTGTCTCCTACCTATGTGCCTATACCAGAATCCAGAAACTTACCATAACTCCTTCCAGTCTGCCATACAACACGTCAACTGTTCACTAAATTTTGCCCTTTCTGCCTTCTAAATGTCTTTCATATCAATTTTTTCCTTCCCAAACCTCTCAAAATAAATCTGCTGATGGCATTGGGAGAGTGGATTGGTTGACTAGAATTAGAAGTTGCTCCTGGCACAGAGGAGGATCCAAAAAGGTAATTTGGGTTTCTAATGAACTTCTAGAAAACTTCTAGAAAAAAGTATATAGAGAGAATTTCAGGTCAGTCATGAGACAACAGGATCAATAATTTCTAAAGACATAGAGGCAAGTTGGAAAGGCATAGTCCACAGCTTCTTGAAGCTATACAGACAGAAGAAAATAAGCTATTATAGGCAGTGAAAAGAGCCTTTTTTGGGGGAAGTGTTGCAATGAAAAATCCATGCATGATGGTAGCCAACTGTGAATGATGGTAATAGTTGTGTAGAATACAGTAGCTGTCTCAGAAGAAAGAGCAGAACCCTTGGTATTAAAATGCTTGTTTCTGCCTGTGACATAAAATTTTGCCAACTTTGTCTGCACAAAGTCTCAGCACTCAACTTCCTGCCTAAGGCAAAGCAAGATTATGTGTGGAATAGTGTCTCCTCACATCTCCTAAGCCCGTTGCTGCATGGGAGGCTGGTGGCTGAAACAGCAGATTGGGAACTTTTCCAGTAGCACCTAGTCCTCTGATGGATGTTGGGGGAAAACCAAGAGGAGGGAAAGCGGCCAAAGACATACAAGAAATAATCCTTCTCCCTTAAATTCTCCATTGTCTTTGTTGAGACAGAAGGAAGTACGTGAAGAACTTTCAGCATCAGAGCAGCTATAGTGCCAATTTCTTAACATGATTCCTATGCTGGTGATCTGGAGATATGAACTTCACAGGGCCATTTCTGCAGTTTTATTGTTCCTACTATAATACAAACTCCTTGAAGATAGGGTGTATGTCTTAATAATAATTACATACTCTCTGATAATGTACTTAATGAAATCTCAGTGTTTGTGATTTAGAGAGAAGAGTCAAGAGAGCATTCTGTCATCTGCAAGAATACTAAGGCATGGAAATTAATTTAGTACTTAGCTCTCCTATGTAATTTATACATTTTATATTTCCTTCTATTTCAAAGTTACTCTCAAGATAATAAAATCTGACATCCACAATATTTTAACACCAGTAATAGTTTATAGCATTTATATTTACTCAAATTTATCTTATTCTCTCTGTACTCCCATTCATATATATAGCACATCTTTATGTCATGAAAGTACAGAATTAGAAGTCAACAAGAGTCTATTATCCTAACCCACACTTTTAGACAGGCTAGAACTTATAAGAATAGAAGCAATATATAAAGGTTATTATATTTAAGCAATATCGTGGAAGCTTAGCCTTTGTTGCAGCTGAATACACACACACATTTTATATATAATATACATATTATATATATGTATATACTTATATTTACCAGGTCTATATTTACTAGGAGGTGTTGGCAAAATATATTTGTTCTACTTCTGAAGACAAAAAGCATTTAAACGGCAAAATTTGGTAATTTTACTGTAATGAATTAAGAATGTAGGCCGTTTTCTCCACATGTCCATTTGTACTTATGTCAACCTCATGTAACTTTCTAGCTTTTTGTGTGTTTTCTTTTTCTTTATCATATTGATCAATCCCTGACATTATTTTATATATTCACTTTTTATTGTCTATCTCTTCCATTAAAATAAGCTCTCTGAAGCCTTTGCTTTGCTCAAAATTTCCACCATCTGGAATAGCACACATATCTGATACTCAAGCAATATTTGAGTAGACAAATGAATACAGGACATGTAATCACTTTAAAGACAATAATAGGTTTTTTAAAATAAAATCTCTCACATGAGAAAAATTACATTAAACACTTTATGCACATTTTCTTCAATACCAATAAAAACCTTGAAAATTAAACAGTATTACATTCAATTTAAAGAAAAGGCAACAAATAACAGAGAAGGTGAGTTGCTTGTAATAATCAAAATCTGGTTAGCAGAGGGCTAGTTCTAGTATTACAGTATAAGGATCTCCATGGGCCCAGTCCCCAGTCAAACTGGCAAATATCATTTTTATAAAACAAACATTAAATTTCTAGGGGTGGATGGTTCTAAGAGCATAGAACAAATGAAGTATTTTTTTTATTGCATTTTAGGTTTAACCCAAATGAAGTATTTATTAAAGAATATGTACTAAAATTCAGTATTGCATTTGAATTGAGCCCTGCTCCTTTCATCCTTTCTCCCTGGTCTGGAAGAAGGAAACTCCACTATAGGCTGATGCAGCCAAGAACAGAGCCCTTTCCTTGCAGCTCCCAGCTGATGTTCTAGGGAAGGGAAGGCCCTCATTCCTCATCCTCCCCCGAGGTTTCTGATGCTGAGAATGTTTTAGGCAAGTACCACCAAGGGATGGCAGTCTTCTGGCCTCCATTCTTTTGCAAAGCCCCACCGGAGGGATAAAGGCTCTGTTTGGGTGTTACCTAGCTAAAACTACCAGAACACTGACAGTCCTTGCCCTGACTCACATTATTTAAAAAATTAATTACATTATTATCAAAGCAATTACTGTCAACTTTCTTAACTGTTGTTTATGGTATTCACTGAAAATAATACCAAGACCAGTTAAATTTAACTAAGTTAATTGGAACAATAAAAAAAGAAACTAGAAGCAGACTGCTTTCGACTGAAGATGGTTCAAAACGTCCCCAACTACAACATGAGGAGCTGTATTTATAACAAGAAAAACAAAAAAATGGCATACAAAGATTACCTGATTGGTACCATTCGGCCTTTGCCTTATTTGGGCATAATTTGGCGGCTTTCTGTCTGAGATCAGCTGAAACTCAGCTACCTAGTTTTATAAGGGTATACTACCAGTTCGGTTACAACTTGTTTACCCATCAAGCTGAGGTACAGCTCATTGTGCATGGAAGCCACTTTCAGCCAAACTGAATTTAACATATGTATATCTGTATTTCTAATTAATAGGCTTATACTGTTATTTCATGATTCATCAATATTACAGATGATCCATTTACTTCTGGCATGATGGATGATGCTTTAGCTTGTTAATACTCCCCTCAACCACATAATCTCTCCATCCTCCTCCTACATAATTACAACTTTTGCTTTATTTTTTGTCTAAACCACTAGTCAGATTACATTACATGATTATGACTATGAAAGTGTTGTTTACTGATAAAACAACTAAGTTACCAAACGTATTTTTTCGTTCATGTATTTCCATTTTTTTCCTGAAATTCATGATTGCCAAATTGATTTATTCACCTTTTAAAAAAAGCCTATCATTTTTTTCCAAATGTGAAACACTTTTTACTGCATTTATTGTTACCATTTATATACTCAAGTACATTATTTCTATTTTCTCCTCCTTTGATTCTTGAAATCCAATTAAACTCATTTATTTCTGCACCTGCTATGCATTTGTCCATTTGGGATGCTTCTTTCTCATTGTCTTGGAAATTAGTTTTTCCAGTATCCTTTAATGAGTTGCCTTTTTCCTGGATCCCAAGTCTATCACCTTCTTAATTTAATGCTTCATTTGGCTACAGTACATCCTCTGGAAACGTTCTAAAAATGCATGTATAGCAGACACATTTTTTAGTCCTTGTATCTATGTCTTTATTTTGCCACAACAGTTGAGTAAGAATTGACCTGGAATTCTAGTATATAAATAATTTTTCCTCAAAGTTTGGTGGCATTTATATGCTATCTTTTAGATTCTGAGGTTGAATATGTATTGCCAGTGTGTACGATATTGATATTTCTTAAAATGTCTTAGTGAGCCTTTTATTCTTTCTTAGTATTTAACATTGTCTCTAATATATCATATTTTATTTTTCAAAATTATATGGTATAAAAAAAGCAATGGTTTTAAAAATTAATCCCCAAATAGATGACTGTAATCCCTTCTAGTTTATCCCAGAGTATCTTACAATATTATCTTTTTATTTTTTTGAAACAAAGTCTTGCTCCGTCGCCCAGGGTGGAGTGCAGTGGTGTGATCTCAGCTCACTGCTACCTCTACCTCCTGGGTTCAAGCGATTTTCCTGCCTCAGCCTCCCAGTTAGCTGGGGATTACAGGTGTCTGCCCCCACGCCCTGCTAATTTTTATGTTTTTTGGAGAATTTTTTGTTAATATTTTAAGTTCTGGGATACATGTGCAGAACGTGCGGGTTTGTTACATAGGTATACATGTGCCATGGTGGTTTGCTGCATCCATCAACCCGTCATCTACATTAGGTATTTTTCTCCTAATGCTATCCCTCCCCTAGCCCCTCACTCCCCAACAGGCCCCAGTGTTTGATGTTCCCCTCCCTGTGCCCATACGTTCTCATTGTCCAACTACCACTTATGAGTGAGAACATGCAGTGTTTGGTTTTCTGTTTCTGTGTCAGTTTGCTGAGGATGATGGCTTCCAGCTTCATTCATGTCCCTGAAAAGGACATGAACTCATTCTGAAGACATATGTCTTTAGTTTCAATATTTATTCTTTATAAGTCTTGTTAGTATTTTTCCATCCATTTTTTCTGTTACTAAAAATATCATATTTCATATGTCGGCTTTCTTGGGTAGGTTCTGAAACACTTTTATTTTAAATCTTTCACTGTATATTCAACTTTCTAGGCAATTTCTCTGATTTTACTTTTTGAAACTTCTATTGATATTGCTGATATCTATATGATATTGATATTATCTATATGATAGTGATATTATGCTGATTCTATTGATATCATTATTTAATAATTAATTAAATAATGTATTTAATTAATTAGTTAATTATTTTGTCATTGTTGAGACAGGGTCTCACTCTGTCGTCTAGACTGCAGTGCAGTGGCACAATCTCGGCCGACTGCAATCTGCGCCTCCCAGACTCAAGCAATTCTTCTGCCTCAGATTCCCGAGTAGCTGGGATCACAGGCGCACATGACTATCGCCTGGATAATTTTTGTATTTTTAGTAGAAATGGGGTTTCACCATGTTGGCCAGGCTGGTCTCAAACTCCTGATCTCAATTGATCCACTTACCTTGGCCTCCCAAAGTTCTGGGATTACAAACGTGAGCCACCACATTTGGCCTCTCAGGTCTTTAAATTCCTAGAATCATGGTTTTTCTCTCTGATTATTTTTCCTTAGAATTCTTCTCGAGTTTCACAAATGAACTTTATATTTCTATGATGACATCTAGAGCTGTACTCTAGCTGTACTTTATGTTTTTTTCTTCTTAATATCTGTTTTGGTCTCTGTCTTTCATGTAGGAGGCTTCCTTCAAATAGATGTTAAGTTTTTCTGTCTAACCATATTCAAGAATGACGTAGCAAAATGTGGCTAGTTACTCTGAGTACAAATGTACTTTGTTGTCTTATGTGTTTTTACTCAAAATGTAGCTCATGGACCCGCAGAACTGCAGAAGTATTAGAGATGCTAAATCTCAGGCCACACCCCAGACCTAATCAACTAAAGTATGCATTCTAGTAAGACCTCAGGTTCTTGCTATGTGCACATTCAAGTTTGAGATGCACTGATTTGCTCCATTTAACTATAATAATCATAAAAGTCAGGCTTTACTTTATCCCCATTTCATTTATCAATATTAGTAGATATTCCTTCTCTGGAACCCTTTAGTTTCTATCATTTTCTTGATTTAATAATCTTTTCATTTTGAGGGGGTGGTGGTGTCAAGTGGTGTATGCTGGCTTCTGGGTTCTGGGAATTAAGATAGTAATGAACTTCAGAGATCTACAGAACTCTGTTTTTGACCGATCCCTCTGTTTTTAGTTCCACACAATCCCTGCATTTTGTCATTTTGATAGCTCTAAGGTTTTAGTTTTTCTTGAGTTATTTAGGGCAAATTGCCTTACTTGTCCTTGAATGCCTCCCTGAAAGTCTTTGGTTTTAACTTTCTCCATTTTGTTAAGTCAATTATGATTCTCTGTTCTATTATGTTGTCTGTGCTCCAGTTGTTTTTCTTCAATGTAATAAAGCCATTGCAAAAACTCATTTACAGTCATTGAATTGAGTATTTGCAAAGAGAACACATAAACACCAATGGTCAATGAGGAACGTAATTTTGAAGCAGTTGGAGGGTGAGTGTTGAAGTAAGAAGGCTCTGAATAAGAAGAGAGAAGGCTGCCCAAAGGTTCCAGGGAGATGGGTTAGCTGGAATATGAGAGTAAAGGAAAGACACTGAAAAAGGATCTACTAAAAATAAATCACCGGCTTTGCTATTTCTGCCTGCTTTGGTCCTAATGTCAGGTGTCAATCTTTGCATCAGCAGAATCCTTGTTAACTTAAGAGAGAGGAGAATTTGGGTTAATGCAGGTCACGTTGCCCCATTGCCTCTAACTGCTCAAAGAAGACCTCCTTGGTGTCACTCTGTATTCTAAATGCTCCTTGGCCCTCATATATTCTAAGAAGGTGGCTGAATTTTTCTTTAATTAGAGAACCAAGAGACAGCCATATCAGACTCCTAGTTATTCCAGAGGAACTGGTGGTGTCAGAAGCTTCCAAGCGGGAAAAAATATTTTAGTATCTTTAGATGAGCAGCATAGCAAATGTGGTAAATGGGATTTAGAATGCAATTCTGTAAACGTGTTCCATGCAACATTCCCACAGTAGATCCTCCTTGAGAAAAGAGTTCTGGATCAATTCCATTAAAGGCCATTAGCACTGACAAAAATCAAGTTTACACCCACTATGCCTACCAAAATAAGCACATTAGACTGTGGAACAAATATAACAAATCCAACAAAATTTTTATTTTTCCTGGTGTTAACTTCCTTGGTGCCTTAAGCAAATATTAGATAACAACATAATTTTTCCAACTTTGCTTGTCCCAAACATGTATTTTATCTAAAAATTAATGGTTATTCTGGCATGTATTCTATAATTCAGTAATTTGGGAGAAGTTATAAGTTTACTCTAAAAAAATCCATAATGTGTGTGAGTACATTAGAGTTGACAATTCACTGGAGAGAAAAATGCGCAAGCTTAACATAGCATTTCCAAATCCTATGTGATCCTAGAACCTATTTTTTGACAAAATTCCTATTAGTATTTCATTGATCTAATGGTCTGCAGAAGATACTTGGAGACCATGGCTTAGTGGATTAAAGTTGGACAAGACAGATATCTGGCTCATGCAAGCCACCCTGTGTCCAAGATTATGCACAAATAGACATGATGGCACCAAAGACTAATCTTTCAGGACATTTGTTCTTTTAATATGGAACATGAATCTCAACCATCTAAATATAATTCTTGCTTTTACCAGACAAAATATTTTCTGTATCTCACTGTAGTGTAACATTACTGGTGCTATTTTAATTACCACTTGATATCATTGCAGAGGCAGCTGGTTATGTTTTGACTCTGATAGAATTGACAGAAGTTCTATTTGTGCAATATAAATTGTAATTCTCTGAAGTTTTCATTTATGTTTTAAGTGTCATGCACTTCAGTAAGTGATAGATCATTCAAGACACTTAAGAGTCTAACAATCTGGCTTTAATTAGATAAAATGTAGATTTAAAGTATGTATAAACTGAAAGGTAAACAAAAATGAGAATGTTTTATTGGTTGAGTACTATTCTATATAGTATTATAAGGTTATTGCAGATTATAATTTTAAATTAAGCTCATCAGGTTTCAATGCACTAAATGTGCACCATTATTGGATGCAGTAAAAATGTAGCCCTGATATACACAATAAATATAACCATCAAATAAAGCAAAAACAGCTTGAGGGTTGAATTCAGCTGCATTATGTAGTAATTGGAGGTGACAGCACTGAACGACTCTGCTGGACATATATTTTGAGCTTTTTTTCTAGTATAATTTATGGATTTATTTTGATTCATCACATTTGTTCTATTTCTCCTTGTGACCAACTGAATGAATAAAAGAAGTCCGATTGGGATTCCGGGTGTGTTCTACGATCATTAAAAACATTCAGCTAACTTGTTTGAGTGAGTATTATATCACTAATTAGCAATTTATTACCAAACAAATTAATGGGCTACAACATATGGTTTCATAGTGCATATAGTATAGAAGTTCTTAGCGTTTCTTGTTCTGTTTTTTAACATGGAAGCTAAATGGACACTAGGAAATCTAAAAGCACTGTGTTCCCTATAGTCAACAGAAGACTGTATTCATGACTATAATGATAAGGCTAATATGAATAATGGACTACTGTTATTATAAAATAATTCTAAGGCTATTTTTTAGATCAATTTTAGGTTCACAGCAAAATTGAGCAGAAGATACAAAGATTTTCCATTTCCCTTCTGCCTCATGCATGCATAGCCTTCCCCATTATTGCCATTCCCCACTACAGTGATACATATGTTACAATTGATGAATCTGCATTGACATATCATTATTTGACACAGCTTATTTTAGCATTCACATTTGATTGTTGCACAATGTGTGAAATTAGACAAATGTTGAATGACATGTACCACTAGAATATTATACAAAGAAGTTTCTCTGACTTATTTATCCATATCTCTTTAATGCCTAGAAACCATTGATTTTTTTTTTTTTATTAGACAGAGTTTCGCTCTTGTTGCCCAGGCTGGAGTGCAATGGTGCATTCTCGGCTCACTGCAATCTCTGCCTCCTGAGTTCAAGCAATTCTCCTGTCTCAGC
>PVKP010047820.1:0-14823 GCA_004027715.1 Plecturocebus donacophilus | reverse complement strand
CTCCTGGCATTGACCAGCATAGGTGAGTGGATCCTGCTGTGGTCATGGGTCCTGAGCCAGGCTATGTTGGGTCACCGAGGGTCAGCCTTCGGGCACGAGGGTTTCCCCTGGGAACCGACCTGAATCCCCACCAGGGAGGGATGGTTTCTTCAGGAGAGCAGCTTCCTTGGGAATTTTACCCAAGGAGGATGCCTTCCCCGAATCCCTGCAGGGGTGATGGTGGTCCAGATAGCAAAGGGTTTCTTCAGCCCCATGCCAGACATGGCCCAGTTGAGAGTTGGTGTGCAGGTCAGGCCTTGAGGACTGAGGTGGGCCAGAGGCGCTCCAGGGTGCCATGAATGTCACGTGTGAACTCTCAGTCCCCGAGTTTGTTCCGGGGACTGGTGACAGGGTCGGGCTATGGAAGTTCAAGGATCTCATCCCCCCTGTGGCCCTGAGTGGGGCCGACCCTGTTGAGCAACTGGCCATCCCAGTGGCACGTATTCAGCCTGGTGGGGGTGGTGCAGTTTCAATGGGGTTGGCTCAAGGCTGAGATCCTGCTGGCTCTGGGTGGTGCTGCAGGGCAGCCGTGGGACCCATGTGCTTGGGGCTGTGGGGTCAACCTGCATCCCATTGGGGGTCCCCCATTCTCCGAGTTTTAGTGGCAGTAACGGTGGCCTTCTGAGGTGGGGTACCGTCCCAGTACCGGGAATTTGCCATCCGGTTTTTTCTGAGCCACGGGGTCACCTCCAGGGTGGCAGGGTCTTGGGTCCAAGGAAAGGAGAGGATACCATGTAGCCATTGATTGGCTGAGTGTGGCCCGGTTCTGTTTGGTAGGGGTGTGGGATATGGATGGGGTCCCACCAGTGAAAGCACATGGCCTGGGTCCCCAGGCTGTGATTTTCAGTGCACACTTGGAGAGGGCGCCTTGGCGGTTGCCCACCATGCCCAGGTGCAGACTATGTAACTGTCAGATTTGCATGGTGCGTACCTTCCGAGCTGTCCTCTTTGGTTGGCCATGAGCTGGTTGATGGCTGTGGCCCATGCCCGGTGGTCACAGGGCAGTCCTGGGATCATGCTGGGGAGCCAAATGGGGCAGTGGAGGTGCTCTTTGTGCTGGTAGTAGGGCACAGCCCAGGCATCTTGCCCGAACCCAGTGACCAGCCTGCCCTGTTTTTTCAGGGTTTGGTGACGGGGAGGGCCAAGGGTGCCCCGCATACGTGACGGGTCAGGGTTCCACGTGGACCCATCACATGGGTATCCCTTAACCCCTTTCTACACAGAGGTGTCAGGCTCTATTTGGACACATGTACTCCTCCTGTCCCCCCAGATGGTGATCCCAGAGGAAGACTACGTTGGGCACAATGGCCCTGGGACAGTGTCTGTCAGCCGGGTTCCCAGCCAGCACTGCGCTGAAGCTCAGGCCTTTCCCGGCACCCTGGTCTCCTGCACTGAGCTTGGTGAGTACATCCTGGTCCCACTGGATTCATGCGTGGGGAGTGGGTGTCCTGGGTTGGGTCAATGATGAGAACCTTATATTGTCCTGAAGAGAGGTGATGACTTAAAAATCATGCTCAATAGGATTACGCTGAGGCCCAACCTAGGTGAGAATGTTGTAAGAAGACGCTGGGATTCCCAGGTCCCCAGCAGGGCACCTGTATTTTGTGCTGGAGACCTAATGGCTCTGAAGGGCATCTGTAGGTGCCCAGCCTGTCTCTGCGCTCCTCCATGAGGCAGACTAGGCTCCCTGTGAGGTCTTGGAGTCAGTGCTCCAGTTCCCTGGGCCGGGGAACACTGGGGCTTCTTCCTGAGCCCCCATTCTCTACTTGTGTTTTTCAGTGAGCTCCTCCACCCAGGTGAGCCGCCTGGCATTGACCAGCATAGGTGAGTGGATCCTGCTGGGGTCATGGGCCATGAGCCAGGCCACATGGGGTTGCCGAGGGTCGGACTTTAAGCCACGAGGATTTTCTCAGGAAGCCGACCTGAATTCCCACCAGGAGGGCAGCTTTTTTGAGAATCGGACCCAAGGGGGACACCTTCCCTGACACCCTGCAGGGGTGATGGTGGTCCAGGCAGGAAAGGGTATCTTCAGCACCCACTCAGCACAGCTCCTGTCTGAGACTCAGTGCTCAGCTCAGGCCTTAAGGACTGCTTAGTCCACAAGAGGGGGACAGACGGACTCCAGGGCACCACGGGGCTCACATGGGAGCTCTGGGTTCCCGGTATGTGGTGCACAATGGGCCTCTTGGGTTGGGTCACAGGGATTCAAGGGTAGTGCCCCATCATGGCCTTGAATGTGACCGTCCCTGTTGGGAAAAGGGTCATCCCAGTGGGTCTCCTGGAGCCTGGTCTGGGGGCAGCATTGTTTCCTGGGAGTTGGGTCAAGGCGGAGCTCTGGCTGGCACATGGTGGTGCTGCAGGTCAGCCCTGGGACTTGTGGGCATCGGGTCAAGGGGGAGCCCTCATCCCGCTGCAGGTCACCCTTTTTCCAACATCAAGTGTCCGGAAGGGTGGCCTCCTGAGGTCGGAAGGCCTGCTCTCGAAGGACCTGTCCCAGGAATTTGTCTCTCAAGCTTCTTCTTAGCTTTGGGGCCTCATCCAGGGTGCGGGGTCTTGGGCCCAGGCAAAGGGGAGGGCACCATGTGGCTCCTGATTGGCCACGTGTGGCTGGCTCTGTGTGTGGGAGGTGTGCAGAGTATGGATGTGGACCCACCTGAGGAAGCACATGTCCCTGTGGCCTCAGGCTGTGATTTCTGTTGCAGGCTTGGAGAGGGTGCCTGGACGCACGCTCCCCACACTCAGTGCAGGCTATGCGACTGCCAGGTCTGCACGGCTTATGGCATCTGGCAAGCCTCCTTCATTGTCCGTGTCCTGGATGGTGGCCGGGGTCTGTGCCAGTGGCCCCAGGGCAGCCCTGGGGTGATGCAGGGGAGCAGTTTTGGACAGTAGAAGTGTTCTTGGGGTCTGCAGTACAGCACAGCCTGGGCATTTTGCTCAAGCCCAGTGACCCATCTGCCCTGTCCTTTCTGGGTTTGGTGGAAGGGAGGGCCAAGGGTGAACCACATACTTGACGGCTCAGCATTTAACATCAAACTCATCACACATGTCCATGGAGGGTGAGAAAGGGTGAACTGGCATCCCTTACCCCCTTCCCCGCCTGGAGGTCAGTTTGGCTACATGTCCTCCTCCTGTCTCCCCAGATGGCGATCCCGGATGAAAACTTGTGTTGGGCCCACTGTCTCTGGGCCAACGTCAGTCATGCAGGTGTTCATTCCCCAGTGTGCTGAAGCTCGAGCCCTTCCTGGAGCTCTTGGCTCCTGCACTGAGCTGTGGTGAGCCCATCTGTGTCCTGCTGGATGCATGTGTAGGGAGGAGGGTGCCCTGGATTGGGTCGATGATGAGAACCTTATATTATGCTGAAGAGAGGTGATGACTTAAAAATCATGCTCAATAGGATTACGCTGAGGCCCAGCCTAGGGGAGAATTATGGAAGAGGACCCTGGGATTCTGAGGTCTCCAACAGGGCAACTTTATTTTGGGCTGGAGACCTTGAGGCCATGAAGGGCATCTCTGGGGTGTCCAGCCCTGTCTCTGTGATCCTCCATGAGGCAACCCAGGCTCCCTGTGCTGACTTAGTGTCCGGGCTCCGGGTCCCTGGGGACGAGGCGCATTGGAGGCTTCTTCCTGAGCCCCTGTTCTCCCCCATGTGTTTCAGTGAGCTCTTCTGCCCAAGTGGTCCCTCTGGCCTTGAGCGGCATAGGTGAGTGGAACCTGCTGGTGTCATGAGCCATGGGTGATGCAGCATGGGGTCCCTGAGGTTCAGCCTTTGGGCCACTAGGGTTTTCTCAGGGTGCAACCTAATCCCCACCAGGGAGGGATGGTTTCTGCAGGCGGGCCACTTCCTGGGAATCTGACCCAAGGAGCATGCCTTTCCTGAAGCCCTGCAGGGTTGATGGTGGTCCAGGCAGGAAAGTGTTCCTTCAGCCCCACTCAGGGCAGCTCCCAGGTGAAACGTGGTGAGCAGGTCAGGCCTATAGGACTGCCCAGAACACATGGGGAGGGGGGCACAGGGTGCGCGATGTGCCCTGGAGGTCACACTAGACTTCTTATTTGCTAGAGACTGGTGAGTGATTGGGCCCCCACGGTCAGGCTGTGGAGATTCAAGGAATGCTTTACACCCATGGCCTTTAATGGGACGTCTTAGTGGGACCTCTTTCAGCCTCGTGGGGGATGGTGCAGTTTCACTGTGGTTGGGTCGATGCTGAGCTTTGTCTGGTGCCTGGTAGTGCTGCAGGCCAGCCCTGGGACTTCTGGGCTTTGGGCCAAGGCAGAAGCTCCCGTTCTGCTGGGGACAACCCTTCTGTGAGGTCCAGTGGTAGGAAGGGTGTCCTCCTGAGGTGGGAAGGCCTGCTGTCTAGGAACCTGTCCTGGGAATTTGCCACCCAGGCTGCTTCTGAGCCATTTGGTCACCTCCAGAGTGGTGGAGTCTTGAGCCCAAGGAAGGGAGTAGACACCATGTGTGGCCCAGCTCTGTGTGTTGGATGTGTGCAGGGCATGGATGGAGACCCACCTGAGAAAGCACATGGCCCTGGAGGCCCCCAGGCTTGGAGAGGGCACCAGGGCTGCTGCCCACCATTGCCAGGTTCAGGCTCTGGGACTGCCTGGTCTGCAGCGGCTCTTGGAGTCTGAGCCAGCCTCCATGATTGGCCAGGAGCTAGTTGTTGGCCCTGTCGTGTGCCCCATGTCCTCAGTATAGCCATGGGGTCATGTAGGGGAGCCAGCCCGGGCAGTGGAGGTGCTCCTGGGGCCTGTAGTAGAGTGCAGCCCAAGCATCTTGCCTGAGCCAAGTGACCGGCTTGCCTTGTCTTTCCAGGGTTTCATGGCAGGGAGAGCCAAGGGTGCCCCATGTCCACTGGGTCAGTGTTCACCATGGATCCCATCACGTGGGTATTCCTTAGCCCCTTGCCTGCGTTGATGTGTGAGGTCCTGGTTGCACGCATGTCCTCTTCCTGTCCCTGCAGATGGTGAGCCTGGAGGAAGACTTGTGTTGCCTTTGCAGGCCTAGGGCCAGTGTCCGTCAGCCAGGTGCTCAGTCCTCGTACGCTGAAGCTCTGACCCTTCCTGGTGCCCTGGTCTCCTGCACTGAGCTGTGGTGAGCACATCTGGATTCCTCTGGATGTTTGTGAGGGTGGGGGATTCCCTGGTTTGGGTCAATGATATGAACCGTATATTTTCCTGAAGAGAGATGATGACTTAAAAATCATGCTCAATAGGATTACGCTGAGGCCCAGCCTAGGTGAGAATGTTGAAGAGAGGATGCTAAGATCCCGAAATTTCCAGCAGGGTCCCTGTATTTTGGGCTGGAGAACTTGAGGCCGTGAAGTTGCATCTCAGGGGGGCCCAACCCTGTCTCTGCGCTCCTCCATGAGGCAGCCCATGCTCCCTGTGTAGGATTGGTGTCCAGGCTTTGGTATCCCATGGGTGGGGACTTTTGGTAGCTCTTTCTGACTCATGTCCTCCCTCGTATCTTTCAGTGAGCTCTTCTGCCCAGGTGGGCCCCCTGACATTGACCGGCATAGGTGAGTGGACCCTGCTGGGGTCACGGGCCATTAGCCAGACCTTCTGGAGTTACCGAGGTTCACACTTGAGGCCATGAGGGATTTCTCAGGCAGCTGACCTGAATTCCCACCTGGGAAAGATGTGTTTTCCAGAAGGGCTGCTTTTTTGGGAATTGAACCCAAGGAGGATGCCTTCCCTGAAGCCCTGCATGGGTGACGGTGGTCCATCCCTGGGTTCCTTCACCGCCATGTAGGGCAGCCTCCAGCTGAGACTCAGTGTTTGGGTCAGGCCTTGAGGACTGCCCAAACACATGAGGGGAGCCAGAGGGGCTCCGGGTGCCATTGGGTCACATAGGAGCTCTCAGTCCCTGGAGTGTGGTATGTGGATGGACTCGTAGGGTTGGGTTGTGGAAATTCAAGGATCGTGCCTCACCCATGGCCCTGAATGGGACTGTCCCTATTGAGCAATTGGCCATCCCAGTGGGTCTCCTTGAGCCTGTTTTAGGGAAGCATTGTTTCCCTGGGGTTGGGTCAAGGTGGAGCTCTGGCTGGACCTGGTGATGTTATAGGTCATCCCTGGGACTCGGGTGTTGGGCCAAGGGGCAGCCCTCATCCCCCGGGGAGTCATCTTATCTCCGAGGTTGAGTGTCATGAAAGGTGGCATCCTGAGATGGGAATGCCTGTTGTGAAGGGACTTTTCCCAGAATTTTGTTGCTCAGACTGCTTGGGAGCCATAATGTCACCTTCAAGATGGAAGAGTCTTGGTCCCAAGCAAAGGAGAGGGCACCATGTGTCTCCCTGTGGCCAAGTGTGGCTGGCTCTGTGTGTGGGAGGTATGTGGAGCATGGATGGTGACTCACCAGAGAAAGCATGTGGCCCTGCAGTCCCAGGCTGTGACTTCCATCCCACACTCTGCAAGTGTGTACCTGGACGCCTGCTCCCAACACCCAGGGTAGGCTGTGCGACTGCCGGGTCTGCAGCAGCGTGTGGCATCTGGATCAACCTTCTTGGTTGGCCATGAGGTGGCCGGTGGCCCTGGCCTGTGCCCAGTGGTCTTAGGGAGTCTCTTGAGTCATGCAGGGGAGCCTCTTGGGCGGTAGAGATGCTCTCAGGACCTGCCATATGGTGTAGCCTGGCATTTTGTCTGAACCCAGTGACCGACCTGCCCTGTCCTTCCAGGGTTTGGTGGCAGGGACGGCCAAGGGTTCCCCAAGTCGGTGATGATTCAGTATTTGACTTGAATCTCATCACATGGGTCCATGGAGGGCGAGCATGCGTGAGCTGGCCTCACCTACCTCCTTCCCCACATGGAGCTAATCTTGGGCACATGTCCTCCACCTGTCCCGCAGATGGTGAGAGTGAAGGAAGACTTGCATTGGGCCTGCTGTTCCTGGGCCAGTGGCCATCAGCCCAGCCCCTGCTGCGCTGAAGCTCAGGCCCTTTCTGGCACTCTGGTCTCCTACACTGAGCTGTGGTGAGCACATCTGGGTCCCACTGGATCCATGCATGGGGAGAGGGGTGCTCTAGGTTGGGTCAATGATGAGAATCTTCTATTGTCTTGAAGAGAAGTGATGACTTAAAAATCATGCTCAATAGGATTACGCTGAGGCCCAGCCTAGGTGAGAATTTTGGACATGGACGCTGGGAATCATGAGGTCCCTGGCAGGGCCACTGTAATTTGGGCTGGAGCCCTTGAGGTCCTCCAGGGCCTTTCAGGGGTACCCAACCCTGTGTTTGTGCTCCTCCATGAAGCACACCAGGCTCCCTGTGTGGACTTGGTTTGACCCACCTGTTCCCCAGTGGCAGGGCATATTCGTGGCTCCTCTCTGAGCTTCCGTTCTCCGCTTGTGTCTTTCAGTGAGCTCTTCAGCTCAGAAGGGCCCGTTGGCCTTGACCCGCATAGGTGAGTACATCCTGCTGGTGTCATGGGCCATGGGTCAGGCCACATACTCTTCCTGAGGGTCAGTCTTCCAGACAGGAGGGTTTCCTCAGGGAGCTGACCTGTATCTCCACCAGGGAGGGACAGTTTCTCTAGGAGGGCTGCTTCCTTGGGAACTGTACCCAAGACTTTGCCTTTCTGAAGACCTACAGGGTAACAGTGGTCCAGGCAGGAAAGTGTTTCTTTGGCCCCATGCAGGGCAGCTTCCAGCTGAGACCCTGTGCGTGTGTCAGCCTGGAGAACTGTCCAGGCCACATGAGTGGGTCACAGGGCCCCCGGGGCACCACGGGGATCATGTAAGAGCTCTTTTTCCCTGGAGAGGGGTGCCTGAATGAGCCCATGGGATCAGACCATGGACATTAAAGGATCGCATCCCAGCCATGGCCCTAAAAGGGTCGATGCGCTTCAGCAATGGGCCATCCCATAGGATCTCTTTGAGCTTTGTTGGAGGCAGTGCTGTTTCCCGGGGTGTGGGTCAGAGCTGAGTTCCGGCCAATGCCTGGTGTGCTGTGGGCCAGCCCTTGGACTTGCGGGCTTTAGGCTGTGTTGGCACTCCGCGTGCTGCTGGAGGTCACCCCTTCCCATGGGTGAGAGGCTGGAAGAGTGGACTCTGAGATGGGAAGACCTGCTGTCAATGGTCCTGTCCCTGGAATTTGCCACCCAGGCATTTTCTGTACCACGGGGTCATCTTCAGGGTGGCAGAGTCTTGGGTGTAAGCAAAGGAAAGGACTCAAGTGGCCCAAAGTTGGTCGAGGGTGGCCCAGCTCTTTGTTTGGGACATGTGCAGGGCATGTATGGGGGCTCACCAGAGAAAGCACGGGGCCCTGGGACTCCAGGCTTCGATTTCAGGTGTGGCTTGCAAAGGGCACCTGGACAGGTGTCTATCATGCCCAGGGCAGGCTATGCCGCTTCCATGCCCACAGCGGCACATGGCTTCTGGGCCAGCCTCCTCAGTTGGCCATGAGCTGGTTGGTGACCCTGGTCCATGCTCAGTGATCCTGGAACAGCCCTGGGATCGTGCGAAGGGGAAGTCAGAGGAGGCAGTGGAGGTGCCATTAAGGTCTGCAATAGGGCGCAGCCTGGGGGTCTTGCCCAAGCCCAGTGACCTCCCTGCCCTGTTTTTTCAGGGTTTGGTCATGGGGAGGGCCAAGGGTGCCCCGTATCCGTGATGGGTCAGTGTTCCACTTGAATCTCATCACATGGATAACCCTTACCCCTTCCCCACATGGAGGCATGAGGCCCTGTTTGGACACATGTTCTCCTTCTGTTCCCCCCAGATGTTGAGCCTGGAGGAAGACTATATGAGGCCCAGTGGCCCGGATCAGTGTCCGTCAGCCAGGTGCCCAGTCCCTGCTGCGCTGAACTTCCGGCCCTTCCTGGCTCCCTGGTCGCCTGCATTGAGCTGTAGTGAGCACATCCAGGTCCTGCTGGATGCATGTGCAGGGAGGGGGTTGCCCTGGGTTGGGTCGATGATGAGAACCTTATATTGTCTTCAAGAGAGGTGATGACTTAAAAGTCATGCTCAATAGGATTACACTGTGGCCCAGCCTAGGTGAGAAATTTTGAAGAGGACACTGGGATCCCAAGATCCCAGCAAGGCCACTGTATTTTGAGCTGGAGATGCTGAAGCCTTGACGGGCCTCTGTAGGGGTCCCAACTCTATCTGCACACTTCTCCATGAGGGTCCCCAGGCTCCCTGTGCAGGGTTCGTGTTGGTGCTCTGGATCTCTGGGTATAAGGCAGGTTGGTAGCTCCTTCCTGAGCCCCTGTTCTCCCACCTTATGTCTTTCAGTGAGGTTCTCCGCCTACGTGTACCCCCTGGCATTGACCGGCATAGATGAGTGGACCCTGCTGTGGTCATGGGCCATTAGCCAGGCTGTCTGGGGTTGCTGTGGTTCAGCCTTTGGGCCACAAGGGTTTTCTAAGGCAGCTGGCCTGAATTTCCACCTGGGAGAGATGAGTTCTCCAGCAGGGCTGTTTTTCTGGGAATCAGACCCAAGGAGGATATCTTCCTGGAAGCCCTGAAGGGGTGATGGTGGTCCAAGCAGGAAAGGGTTGCTTTATCCCCACGCAGGACAGCCTCAAGCTGAGACTTGGTGCTTGGGTCAGGCTTCAAGGACTGCCCAAACACATGAGGTGGGCCAGAGGGGCTCTGGGTGCCATGGGGTCACATGGGAGTTCTCAGTCCCCGAGTGTAGTGTGTAAAGGGACCTGTAGGTTTGGGTCATGAAGATTCAAGGACTGTGCCTCACCCATGGCCCTACTGCAAGCCCAACCCTGTGTCTGCGCACGTCTGTGAGGCACCCCAGCCCCACTGTTTGGGCTTGGTGTCCATGCTCTGGTTGCCTGGGACACGTTGGCGGCTCTTTCCTGAGCCCTCCTTCTTCCCTGTGTCTTTCAGTGAGCTCTTCTACGCAGGTAGGTCCCCTGGCTTTGAGTGGCATAGGTGTTCAGGGCTGAAGCAACAGCATGCCTGCATCCTGTTTTGGTCATGAGTTATGAGTGAGGCAGCGTGGGGTCATCATGAGTCAGACTTCAGGTCTCTAGGGTTTTCTGAGGGAGCTGACCGAACACTCACGGGGAGGGATTGTTCCTCCAGGAGGGTTGCTTCCTGGGGAATCTGACCATAGAGCATGCATTTCTTGAAGTCCTGCAGAGGTGATGGTGGTCCAGGCAGGAAAGGGTTCCTTTAGCCCAGGATAGGGCAGTTTCCAGCTGAAACTCCATGGGCAGGTGAGCCCTCGAGGACTGCCAGGCCACATGAGGATGGCAGCAGGGTCACTGGGGCGCCCTGGGGCTCACATTGGGGTTCTCCTTCCCCCAGAAGGGTGGGTGATAGAGCCCACATGGTCAGGCTTTGGAGATTCAAGGAATGCTACCCACCATGGCCCTGAATGGAACTGACCCTGTTGAGCAATGGGCCGTTTCAGTGGTGCCTCCTTGAGCCTGGTAGGAGGCAGTGCTGTTTCAGTGCTATTGGATGAAGGCTGAGCTCTGGCTGGTGTCTGGAGGTGCTGCAGGCTGGTCCTGGGGCTCATGGGCTTTGGGAAAGGGGGCAGCTCACATCCTGCTGGGGTCATCTCTTCCTTGAGGTCCAGTGATGGGAAGGGTGGCCACCTGAGGAGGGAAGGCCTGCTGTTAAGGGACCTGTCCTAGGAATTTGCCACCTAAGCTGCTTCTGAGCCCTGGGGTCACCTCCAGGGTGGTGGGGTCTTGAGCTCAAGGGAAGTAGAGGACACCATGTGGTTCCCAGTTGGCCAAGTGTGGCTTGGCTCTGTGTGTGGGAGGTGTGCAGGGTGTGGATGGGGGACCCACCAGAGAGAGCATGTGGCCCTTGTGGTTCCAGGCCTTGATTTCCGGTGCATTCTTAGAGTAGGCACCAGGGCGGCCCTACCACACCCCGAGGCAGGCTCTGCCATGGCCATGTCTACAGTGGCTCCTGGCATCAGTACCAGCCCCCTTGGTCATGAGTAAGTTGGTTGCCCTGGCCCATCCCCCATGGTCCTGGTGTGGGCGTGGGGTTGTTTAGGGGAGCCAGCCCTGGCAGTGGAGGTGCTCTCGTGGCCTGCAGTAGGGTAGAGCTCAGGCGTCTTGATTCAGCCCTGTGATCCTGAGCTCTGTCTAGTGCCTAGAGGTTCTGCAGGCCGGCCCTGGGGCTCATGGTCTTTGGGCCAAGGGGACAGCTCACATCCCTCTAGGGTCACCACTTCCTTGAGGTCCAGTGGCGGGAAGGGTGGCCTCCTGAGGTGGGAAGGCCTGCTGTTGAGGGACCTGTCCTGGGAATTTGCCACCTAGGCTGCTTCTGAGCGATAGGGCCACCTCCAGGGTGGCGGGGTCTTGAGCCTCTCTTTCCAAGGTTTGGTGGCAGGGAGGGCCGAGGGTGCCTTGTGTCCATGATGGGTCAGTGTTCTTCCTGGATTCCATCACATGGGTATCCCCTACTCACCCTCCCTGCTTTGATACGTGAGGCCCTGGTTGGACACATGTCTTCCTCCTGTCACTCCAGATGGTGAGCCTGGAGGAAGACCTGTGTTGGGCCTGCAGGCCCCAGGCCTGTGTCCATCAGCTAGCTCCTCAGCTCCCAGTGCGCTGAAGCTCAGACCCTTCCTGGTGCCCTGGTCTCCTGCACTGAGCTGTGGTGAACATATCCAGGTCCCGCTGGATCTGTGCATGGGGAGGGGGGTTCCCTAAGTTGGGTCAATGATGAGAACCTTATATTATGCTGAAGTGAGGTGAGGACTTTAAAATCATGCTCAATAGGATTACGCTGAGACCCAGCCTAGGTGAGAATGTTGGAAGAGGATGCTGGAATCCCGAAATTTCTGTCAGGGCTACTGTATTTTGGGCTGGAGACCTGGAGGCCCTAAGGGCATCCATAGGGTGCCCAACCCTGTCTCTGCACTTTTTTATGATGGTCCCTAGGCTTCCTGTACAGGCTTGGTGTTGGGGCCCCGATCCCCCGGGGATGAGGCAGGTTGGTGGCTCCTTTCTGAGCCCCTGTTCTCCCCTTGAGTCTTTCAGTGAGCTCTTCTACCCAGGTGGGCCTCCTGGCATTGACTCGCGTGAGTGGACCCAGCTGGGATCATAGCCTATTAGCCAGGCTGTCTGGGGTTGCCAAGGTTCAGCCTTCAGGCCACGAGGGTTTTCTAAGGCAGCTGACCTGAATTCCCAACTGGGAGAGATGAGTTCTCCAGGACGGCTGCTTTTTTGGGAATTGGACCCAAGGAGGATGCCTTCCCTGAAGCCCTGCATGGGTGATGGTGGTCCAGGCAGGAAAGGGTTCCTTCACCCCCGTGTGGGGCAGTTGAGACTCAGTGCTCAGGTCAGGCCTTAAGGACTGCCTAAACACATGATGGGGGCCACAGTGGCTCTGGGTGCTATGAGGGTCACAGGGGAGCTCTCAGTCCCTGAGTGTAATGTGTGAATGGACCCATAGGGTTGCATCATGGAGATTTAAGGATCATGCCTCACCTATGGCCCTAAATGGGACCATCCCTGTTGAGCAGTTGGCCATCCCAGTGGGTCTCCTGGAGCCTGGTTGAGGGCAGCATTGTTACCTTGGGGTTGGGTCAAGGTGGAGCTCTGGCTGGCAGCTGCTGGTGCTACAGGTCAGCCCTGGGACTTGTGGGCTTTGGACCAAGGGGCACCCTGCATCCTTCTGGGGGTCATCCTATCTCTGAGGTTAAGTGTCGTGAAGGGTGGCATCCTGAAATGGGAATGCCTGCTGTGAAGGGACTTTTCCCAGAATTTTGTTGCTCAGGCTGCTTGGGAGCCATGGCGTCACCTTCAGGATGGTAGAGTCTTGGTCCCAAGCCAAGGAGAGGGCACCATGTATCTCCCAATGGCCAAGTGTAGCTGGCTCTGTGTGTGGGAGGTATGCAGAGTATGGATGGTGACCCACCAGAGAAAGCACATGGCCCTGGAGCCCCAGGCTGTGACTTCTGGTGCACACTTGCAGAGTGCATCTGCACACACACCTCACACCCAGGGGCAGGCTATGCAACTGCCAGGTCTGCAGCAGCACGTGGCCTCTGGGCCAGCCTTCTTGGTTGGCCATGAGGTGGCTAGTGGCCCTGGCCTATGCCCACTGGTCCCAGGGATGCCCTGGAGTCATGCAGGAGAACCCTCTTGGGTAGTAGAGGCCCTCTCAGAGCCTGCCATATGGCACAGCCTGGGCATTTTTCCTGAGCCCAGTGACCTACCTGCCCTGTCCTTCCAGGATTTGGTGGCAGGGAGGGCGAATGGTGTCCCATGTCGGTGACGGTTCAGTATCACGTGGATCTCAACACATGTGTCCATGGAGGATGAGCATGCATGAGCTGGCATCTCCTACCTCCTTCCCCACATGGAGGTCATTTTGGACACATATCCTCCACCTGTCCCCCAGATGGTGAGACCAGAGGAAGACTTGCATTAGGCCTGCTGGTCCTGGGCCAGTGTCTGTCAGCCGGGTGTCCAGCCTCTGGTGCACTGAAACTCAGGCCCTTCCTGGCACCCTGGTGTCCTGCACCGAGCTGTGGTGAGCACATCTGAGTCCCACTGGATGCATCTATGGGGAGGGGGCTGCAACTGGGTTGGGTCAATGATGAGAACCTTATATTGTCCTGAAGAGAAGTGATGACTTAAAAATGATACTCAGTAGGATTATGCTGAGGCCCAGCCTAGGGGAGAATTTGGAAGACTGTTGAGGAACATTAAGTTTACTCTGCCCCGACGGCTTCCTTGTGGCAGATACTTTTAGTCTGTAATTAGTGAAAGGTGGGTAACAGCTGCCTACTTGGTGTATTTTTAAGTTATACAGAACACCTGTGTATTAATGAGAGACACCTGTCAAGAGCAAATAAATACGAGGATGAACGCCTGCTCGGGGCCTTCAGTCTGGAGCTCTGTCAGCCCCGTGGGCTGTCATACTGTTGGTCTCCAGGATAGCTCCTCTTTGTTGTGCTCTTCGGGTGTCTGCCTCTCAAATAACTTCAGCGCCGCCTGGGTGGGGGTCTCCCGACCGAGCTGTTGCTTGGTAGAAGACAACACTGGGATCCCGAGGTCCCCGTCAGGGCCGCTATATTTTGGGCTGGAGAACTTGAGGCCCTGAAAGGCATCTATCTGTACGGGGTCCCAACCCTGTTTCTGCGCACCTCCGTGAGGCAGCCCAGGCTCCCTGTGTGGGCTTTGGCTCCGCAAGGGTGGGGCATGTTGGTGGCTCCATTCTGAGCCCACATTCTCACCGGTCTTTCAGTGAGCTCTTCTGCCCAGGTGGGACCCGTGGCCTTAAGTAGCATAGGTGAGTGTATCCTTTTGGGGTCATGGGTCATGAGTGAGGAGGCGTGGGGTCATCAAGGGTCAGCCTCTGGCCACTAGGGTTTTCTCGGGGTGCCAACATATTTCCCACCATGGAGGGAATGTTTCTCCAGAAGGCTTGCATTTTTGGGAATCTGACTCTGGAGAACACCTTTCGTAAAGCCCTGCAGGGGTGATGGTGGTCCAGGCAGGAAAGGGTTCCTTCAGTCCAATGTAAGGCAGCTCCCAGCTGAAAGTCAGTGGGCTGGTCAGGACTCGAAAACTGCCCAGGCCACATGAGGGGGGTCACAGGGGCTCTGAGGAAACTTGGGTGCCACACTGGAATTCTCCTCCCTGGATAGTGGTGGGTGATTTGGTCCATGCAGTCATGCCTCAGAGATTCAAGGAATGTGCCCCACCCCTGGCCCTGAATGGGACTGATCCTGTTGAGCAGTGGGCCATCTTAGTGGCCCCTCCTTGAGCCTGGTAGGGGGCGGTGCTCTTTCGATGTAGTTGGGTCACGTCTGAGCCGAGGCTGGTGCCTGGAGATGCTGCAGGCTGACCCTGGGG
>PVKP010047819.1:0-14823 GCA_004027715.1 Plecturocebus donacophilus | reverse complement strand
TCAAAGAAGAAAAAAAAAAAAAAAGAAAAGAAAAATAATAGAAACTTGGAAACAGAACCTAGAAGGAAAAAAGTTAACTCATAGTTTAACTACTCTAAACTAAATACTTTTTATCATTTTGAGCTGATATTTTACTTTCAGGTTTTTAAATATCTAGCTTTGGGGGATATTTAGATAATAATTATACTGCACATTCAACTTTCTTCAGAATTTATTACAGAGTCTTTACATAATTATTTTGATGGCCACATTATTTGTTAGTTAGCTATATTATAGTTTAACTGTTTTTAGAGGAGGCTATCAATTTTTTTCATATTGTTATGTGTCACTCATCGGAAATAGAGGTAAATATTTAAATAAGATAAGGTAAATAAGGTAAACGTATTAACCTTAAAGTAGTTAAAAGATGTCTTAATCATTTCTTAAAGCCCAAGAAAGAAATTTAAACATATAGTTTGGTTATCACATAATTTTAGCCTATTCTGCCACACAGATTGTCTTCTAAACATGCCACCTCATCAGTGTGCCCAGTGCAGATGCAGTGAATAACATAGTTTCTTCCTGTGCATACTATTAGCACTGTTTAACATCCTACTGTATTTTGAAATGACTCTTCCTAAAGTGGAGACTACTCAAATGTTTTTAGTGGTCAATGAGAATACAATGCTGTGCCTAAAAGTAAAACCCCAAAGTGTCTTCATTCTCTTTCTTTCTGTATCTACCATTTCAGATATTTTTCTTGATAGACTTAACATACATGTGTTAATAATACAGGTATTAGCGCATCTAATACCTTGACCTTTCAGTTTCATGACCTTGCACCAGTAATCTTGTCCTCTTACCCATTTCAGCCATCCACCCCATGATTATATCCTAGATCTTGTCATTACTAGTAATTGCATGTGCTCTGTAATCTTTGTAGTAGGTTTCCTACTCTCTCCACCATCTCCCACATTTCCAGGTTCTTCTCTTCAGTGCTCTGATGCCAACTTACCTTAAAATACGTAATTTACTATTTTATGTTTTCCTAGCATCTCTCTTCTTTTGTCATACTTTCCTTGGAAAAACTCTAACCTTGGTTAACTTCTACTTTTAGCTCCTTTGCACTCATACTCGTGAGGAATAGATGAGAAAGCTAGAGAAAAACACAGTTATACTTCCTGGTCTCACTTGAGATATATAATCCCTAACCTTAAATGCGTTTCTCAGTATGACTGAGCAATTCTGTTTCTATAGTCTTCACTTTACCTCTCTTCAAGGTAAGTATTTCACATGTTCTCCTCTCTAACCACCAATATCCTCTCTCTGCTCCTCATTTATAGCTGATGACTTTGTTTCATACGTCATTGATATTACTGAAGTAATTGGAAGAGAACTTGAATATCCCCCATCCACGAAATCTGCCAGCCTACCCACATCTGCCTCTGTGTTTGCTGTTTGCTGTGTTTGCAGTTTCCTTTCTCGTGAACTGCCTTCACCTCATGTAAGGCCCGTCTGCTTGTGCACTAGATCCCATCTTCTCAGTTACTCACAGTAGCTCCTGCACGTTTCCTCCCCTCCTATCCTACATCATCAACTTTTGTACATTTCTGTGTGCTTATAAACATGCTGAATACCTTTGATTTCATAGCTATCCTTCATGGAAAATAATTTTTTATATTCCTATCTCCACTTCCTCTTCTGTCATTGTCTATTAGACCATTTCAGTTGGCTTACCTCATGTTGCCTTCATCCCATCCTACAGAAACTACTCTGTCAAGGTCAGTGGTGATCTAATGTTGCCACATTGTTGTCAGTTATTGGTGTTCCTCTTCCTGGACCTTTTGCCACTAACACAATTGATCACTCTCCTTGAAATATTATTTTTATAAGACATCTAGAATACTACTTTCTTGATTTTTCTTCCACCTCAGTGACCATTTGTTGCCTTTCTCCTTTGCTCTTCACTTAATGGAGTGCTTGTGTACCACTATTTGGTCCTTGGACTTTACCTAACTAACTTTCATTAAATTTCATATATATACTGATAACTCCCAAATTTATATCTCCTCTTTTAACTCCAGACTCATATATCCAGTTGCCTGGATGCATCTAGATATTGAAAACAATCTCAAATAATGCATCTAGATATATAATGCATCTAGATATCAAAAACAATCTCAAACTTACTTGCCCCAAACTGAATTCTTACCTCCTGTATCTGTTTCTCTCATAGCCAGCCTCATTTCAGTTAATAAAACAATTCAATTTTTCTAGTTGCTTGGACCAGAAGCCTTGGATATGTCTTTAATTCTTCCTTTGCTTTCACATCCTGTCTTTGCACTGACAACTTAGAGAATATGTCAGGAATCGGAACAACTTCTCACCACCCCACGACCACCACTGTATTCCAGGCCTGCAACAGCCCTTGCCTGGTCAGTTGCAGTAGCCTTTTAGTTGGTGTCTCCATTTTCACTCTTGGCCTCTGTTGTCTGTTCTCCATACAACAGCCAGAGGGATCATTTAATTTTGATAGAAGTCAGATCATAGCACATGACTGCTCAGAACCTACCATTTGCTGCACATCTCACTCAAAATCCAGTGTCCTTACCATGCCTTACTATGCCCTGCCAGGACTGGTATAGACTGCCTGCCCCCTACTTATTTTGGACATCTCAAATCACTCTGCCTCCCTTACTGTACTCCAGTCACGCTGGCCTCCTTAGTTGTCAAACACACCTAGCATGTACTCACCTTAGCCTTTATATGTATTGTCCTTTGCCTGAAATACTCTTCCTTCTGTTCTTCTTGTGGCTCACTTCTTCCTTTCAGGTCTTCACTCAAGGGTTACTTTTGCAGATAGGCCTTCTCCTTTGGCCATCTGAAATAGCACTCTCCCCTCATCTTAATCCTTCACCATGCTTTACTTAGCTTCATGGGCCTGATATAATTATACATTTTTCTATCTATTTTTCTTCCTGTATAAAAGAGGAAAAATAGATAAATATAAATGTATGTTTACGTATTTATACATTCTCCTCCCCCTTTTCGTTGATTGTTGTAGCTTTAACACCTGGAACAGGACCTGGCAAATGCAGGCAACCCCACTTATTGCCAATAATCTTTTCTTGAGAATAACATATTCTACACTAAAATGCTTACAGGGAGTCTACTTCCCATTATTTTAAGTGGGAAATATTATAATATGTTACCAATTTAAAACACCCATCTACTTTTCTAAAATACAGTTTCAGAAGACTGATTTATCAGGGACAAATTATTATGTTGGGATAATGCTTAACATATTGAACCCTGATAACCAAACAACTGATATGAATGTTAGTATGCAGTTAGTATGTAGTCATATTTGCTCTTCCATTGTAGTTGCTGTTCTCAATTACTTTGATTTAAAAAAAAAATTTTTTTTGAGACAGAGTCTTGTTCTGTCGCTCCGGCTGGAGTACAGTGGCAGGATCTTGGCTCACTGCAGCCTCACTTCCTGGGTTCAAGTGCTTCTCCTGCCTCAACCTCCCAAGTAGCTGGGATTACAGGTGTATGCCACCATACCCAGCTAATTTTTGCATTTTTAGTAGGGTTAGGGTTTTGCCATGGTGGCCAGGCTCATCTCAAACTTCCCACCTCAAGTGATCCACCTACTTCAGCCTCCCAAAGTTCTGGGATTATAGGTGTGAGCCACCATGCCCAGCCTACTTTGATTCTTTCTTCACAGTTTTACTTAATACTTCAACTTTTTTGGGATTGTCTGAACAACAGACAAAAATAAGAGCTAATTATGAAAGACACTATAGAAACTTGTTCAGAATAAGTGAATAATAGCAGAGAATGATCACTCGTGCCTCTCTTAGTTCTGGCAATAGTAAAGGTTTGTTGATACATTGTGAACTTTTGAAAAGTCTAAGTGTGAGTCTGACATAGCAATTCAGAATGTAACTTGAACTTTACTCATGCATTGTTTTGTTTAAAATGTTATGTTGAAATTTGAAGACAGAAACGTAAATTTTCCTGTATAAACATCGACCAAAAACATTGGGTCTAGAGAGTTATCTTTGGTCTTTAATGACTATATGATAAAAACCAACAGGCATTTACTGAAATGCATGCATACATTGCATGTTTACTAAATGTATGCATATTTTTCTTTATAATACAGATACTAAAGATTTAGTAAGAAAGGTTTATGAAACATAACACCTAGAACAATTAATATAAATTCCTATCAGACATCACTGTCTTTTTTTTTTTTGGAGACAGAGTCTCACTCTGGCTCACTGCAGCCTTTGTCTCCAGGACTCAAGCAATTTTCCTGCCTCAGCCTCCCGAGTAGCTGGAATTACAGGCGTGAGTCACTGTACCCATCTGACATCACTGTTTTCTTATCTCTCTTTGGTCTCTCTCTTTTAATATATTTGATGTTTTGAGATTTTACTGATTTTGAAAAAAAATCATGAAAAAATTAGGATTACTAACATAGGAAATACAGTTGTTACTGAACATAAATTCACTTTTTATCACCACAGCAGTGCCAGGATATGAAATTCATCACAAGAAATTCTAGGTATTTGGGAAGTACCACAAAAGGAATGATAATGAAAAGAAAAAAATGGAATGAGTATAAGGAAGTCCTCCATGTTCTCACACTATAGATAAAACCCTCAAATCTCTGATATAGATAATCAGAAGAAGGAGATTCATTCTGTGAAAAATAAGCAAAGCTGCACGATAGTTAATGTGCTATTGCAATAAGACGAGTTGCACATGAATTGCACTCAACTTTGATTTGTGTAGAGGTGACTGGGCATTTTAAAGGGAGAATGAGGAAACTGGGAGAGGTTGAGTCAGGCTCAGAGTTAGCCAAGTGAAAAGTTCCAGATAGTGGGAAGCGGGGATTGGTCCATGTAAAACCCACCTGGGCATGGTAGCTGGTACTTACCAAAATTAGTCTTCTACCTTATCACAGAGACTGAAAGACAAAGGCCCTGTTTTCAGGTCTTGGCTGGAACAAACAATACATTCTTTTGTCAGCTTTGAGTTTTCTCAGGCAGGCACTTTAAGAAGGCATCTTAGGGATGCAACTTTGAGCGGCTAGAAACAATGCTAGTGTTTGTTCAGGTCTTTAGAGGCCAAGATTGAGGCCTAGTTGAGAAAAGGACTCAGAGGAACCTGGCTAGAGTTTGGTCAAGAAGACAGCCTTTGCCCCTGGGAAATTAATATAAATCAGACCCTATCATTCCACTTTTTATTACACTTAGAATTAAATCCACCCCTCTTCCAAAGCTCACAGAGCACCTAGGTGAGCTCATCACTGCCTGTATTTCCAGCCTTCCTTCTTGCTTGCTGTGCACCGGCCACGCTGGTTTTCCTTCAGCCTTCCCTTTATACATGCTCACTCTGCTTGGAATGTTTTCCTGCATTCTTTGCTTGGCTAGATTCTTTTATGACGAGATAACTGTTACCTCCCCAGAAAAGCCTTCCCCAATTCACCTGTCTAACACAGGTCCTCAGTTTTCTCTTTTGTTTCTTTTATAGAAAAAGTTACATTCCAACTTGCAAATTCTAGTATTTGATTTATTACTTGGCCTGCTCTTTTTTCATTCTGCCTGCATCAGAATGTAATGCTGGATCTTGTTTGCCATTGAATGCCCATCACCTAGCATTGGACTTGGCACATTTTAAGTACTCAATAAATATTTATTAAATGAATGGGGACCCTTCAGAGAAACATTTGTGTGAATTAAATAATTTGAAGATTTTTATTGACAAAATATCATAGAGATAAACTTGCTAAATTAAAACTTCAATCGTCAAAAAATGTCATCTATCGTATGTAATTTTTTGTAGTAAAGCATTCTTAAGTATACATTCAGAGGCATTAAGTACATTCACATTGTACAACCATCACTACCCTCCATCTCCAGAAGTTTTTCATCTTCTTAAGCTGAAATCTTGTATCCATTGAACACTAATTCCTCACTCTATCCTCCTAGCAGCCACCATTCTACATTCCATCTCTATGGATTTCACTACTCTAGGTACCTCTTGTAAGTGAAATCATATAGTGTTTGCCTTTTTGTGACTGGTTATTTCACTTAGCATAATGTCTTCAAGATTCATCCATGTTGTATGTCAGAATTTTCTTCTTTTTTAAGACTGAATGATATTCCATTTAATATATGTGTGTGTATATACACACACACAAACACACACCCCACATTTTGTTGATTCCTTGGATAGACACTTGGGTTTCTTCTACCTTTAGGCTATAGTAAATAATGCTGCTGTGAACATGGGTGTACAAATATGTGAGTCTTTGCTCTCAGTTCTTTTGCGTGTATATCAGAGTAGAATTGCTGGATCAGTAATTTTATTTTTAATTTTTTGAGGAACCACCAGAATGTTTTCCATGGAGGCTGTATCATTTTACATTCCCACTAGCAGTGCACAAAGGTTCTAATTTCTCCACATACCAGCTAACACTTGTTACTGGTTTTGTTTGTTTGTTTTACTAATAGCTATCTTAATGAGTATGAAGTGATATCTCATTGTGGTTTTGATTTGCATTTCCCTAATGACTAAAGATACTGAGCATCTTTTTATTCTTTTGTTAACTGTATATCGTCTTTGGAGAAATGTCTATTTAAGTCCTTTGCTTATCTTTAAATCAAGTGTTTTATTATTTGTTGTTGAACATGTAAATATTTTGTATAGTAGTAGAAAACATACAAAAATACTTAAAACATGTCTTCTTTCTCACTATTAGTGGTGTAAAGTATAATTTGCTAGCTCACACTACCCTAACCTTGGAAAGTGCTGAGGATAGTTTCAAGACCCATAATCTGTCTATTAATGGAAATGGTAAGTACAATATATATTTTACTTATTACATACATTCTGCCTATATTTCTTATTATAATATGTTCCCCTCAAGTGGTTATCAGCTTAAATAGTGGAGACACAAGTGATTCTGTTGGTTCTTTCAAATATATCTGTCCCTCTTCCCCAAAGGAGAAAAGTTTATTTTCCTTTCTCTACACTAAGATTTGTTTGCAAGGTTTAGTGGGAAAAGAAAGATCTCGAGTATACTGAATCCTTGTTTTTGACTTGGAATTTATGACTTCACTACTCTTCTAGCTGGAAATTAAAGACATGACTTACTTTTAAGTTTAAAATCAAGGAATCCAGCCTTTCTGTTAGTAGGAAGCAGAGAATGTAAGAAAGAGAAAGGGTTAAATTATCTTAACCTTTTTCTGTCTGGATTGTAGTGGTAGTTTTAGTTTATCCAAAATAAATATATAGGAAAGTGAAGAAGGGGGTTACGTCATTAGGAAGATTTGTAAAACTTAGCATGAGCACTTGCTACTCTCCCAGGTTATTTTACTTGTGATGAAAAATATGGAGCAGTGTTGGTAGGGCAGTTTGGAAGTATGATTTGGGTTATTTACTTTTGTTCATTTTCTCCAAGCAAAATAAATAAAATAAGTGGTAAATGTCCTAATTATACTTACTGTTGTAAAGATTGTGGCTCGGTACTGATAAAATTGATAATGTCATAACCATATTTTTTGTTTCACAATAAGAAGTTTTGTTAAAAATAGGCAAAAGTTCATGAAATGTAAATATATAGTTTGAAAAAGATAATTTTGAGGCTAGGTGTGGTGGCTCATGCCTGTAATCCCAGTTCTTTGGGAGGACGAGGTGGGAGGATCACTTGAGCCCAGGAGTTTGAGACCTGCCTGGGCAACATAGTGAGACTTTATCTCTACAAAAAAAAAAAAAAATGAGTTGGCCATGGTGGTGCATGCTGGTAGTCCCAGCTACTCAGGACACTGAGGTAGGAGGATTGCCTGAGCCCAGAAGACTGCAGTGAGGTATGATTGTGCCACTGTTCTCCAGCCTGGGCTACAGAGCAAGACCCTGTCTCAAGAAATAGAACATGTCAAAAAATAGAACATTACTACCACTACTTTCCCTTGGTTACCCTAGGTGTACATATATCTCCATTTTTGTGGTATATACTTCCTTGCTTTTCTTTATGGTTTTATTAATAACATATTTGTATGCTTCCCTAAATAATTTTGCATGGTTTGAACTTTGATATGGAATCATGTTGTCTTAGTAATTTGCTTTTTGTTCATCATTCAATATGTATGCTTTTCATTACTTATAGTATCTCATTTTGTGATAATATGTATTTATCTCTTAGACTGATTTAATCATTTTTAATAGTTACAGGGTTCTTCAGCTTTTCTGTTTCTTGGGTCAGTTTCAATAAGTTATATTTTTATAGATACCCATTTGATCTAAACTTTGAGATTCATAGGCATTGAATTCTCTATAATGTCCCATATCTATTGAATTTCTGCAGCCTCTGAAACATTGTTCCCTCTTTTCCATTACTGATACTTGCTTTCTGTATCATCTCTGTTTTTTAATTCTCATTCTTGTAATAGATTAGACAGTTTTATTCACTTAAGTGTTCCATATTTGCTAATTACTTGTTAGGAATAATGACTAGTCTTTATTACTACAAGAGATGTGATAAAAATCTCTTGTGATTGTGGATTTTTCTACCCATAGTTATATCTATTTTTGCTGTATATAATTTGAGCCTTTGTTATTTAATTCATATAAGTGTTTAAATTGTGTATTCTTTTACTTCAAACTGTACTTATTTTTATGTCACAGACATGCCTCTTCAAACAGCATTATATTGGATTTTAATTTTCTCTAATTTGACAGTCTTTTTCTTCCTGAAGTTTTTAGTCCTTCTGTGTTAAATATCAAATAGCTGTATATTTACCTTTAAATCTACTATGATAACCTGTGTTTTCTATTTGTCTCACCTACTCCATGGTTATTTTTTTCTTGCCTTTTTAAGGCAATTTTTCCTTGTTTGAATTAAAGTTATACATCCTTTTTCTCATTTTTTAGAACTTATCCCTAAAAATTTCATTAATCATATTTATTAAAATCTAAACTTAAAATATAGTTTTGTGCTTTTCTCAGATAATGCAAGGACTTTAGAACAGTTAAACTCTTTCCCCTAACCTATGTGCTATTGTTATATATTGTAATTCTATTTTTTTAGCAAGATGTTTTATAGATTTAATACTTGTTTAGATTTACCTACATGTTTCTGTGCACTACTTGTATCTTATGCCTTGCATCTGGGATAATTTTCCTTCTGCTTGAAGTATACGCCTTAGAATTTATTTTAGTGTGTTCTAGTGATATCATACTTCTTCGTTCTTTTTATTTATCTGAAGATAGCTTTATTTTGCCTCATAATTGAAGATATTTCTTAATTCTGCAGTTTCAATGTTTTCTTGTTGAATATTGAAGATATAATTCCAATATTTTTGGCTTCTATTTTATTATAAATGTTGTAAATCATTTGTCAGTGTGTTACCTCTATAGGTGTAATCTTTTTATTTCTTTTTTTGCCTTTGGTTTTCTAAAATTTTACTATGGTATAATTAGGTGTAGAGTTTATGCTGCTTGGAGTTTCTTGAGCTTCTTTACATTGTTGTAAGTCTGTTTCATCAGTTCAGACAAAATCTCACTTATGTGTTTCAAACTGCCTCTGCTGTTTTCTAGCTTTTCTCCTTCTTGCATTACTGTTAAACCTATGTTAGTCTTTTTCATTGTATCCTTCATGTTTCTTACTCTTTATGATGTACTTTTCAGCTAACTTACAGATATTTAGAACATAAGCTATTCATAAAACTGTGATTGCCTGTATAAAGAAGTTTGCTTTCAAACTTTAAATTTATAAATCACAAAGTTGATTTCACATGTTTTACTGGAAATTTTTATTTCATTTGCTGCCTGTTTTAGGAAAAAGAGCTTTTATTTGTGTTTGCATTTTGGAATTGCATGTATTATGCTTGTGCATTTGTTTTTCCCAGATTAAGCCCTTTATTGCTAAAATATAGCAGCCTTAAAAATGTATTAAAGAAAAAGATTTGAATACTCTCAGAACATTGTTGTGTGCTATTGTATACTAGAATCTTGGGTAGGTAAGTTTAAGACATTTTGGTTTTACTACAGACCTTGGCTACCTTGCTTGTTTATATTAAATAACAAAAAAATTCTGGGGTAATTAAAACTTTTAGGTAAATAATAGTTATGGCCAGTAGCTAGCCATTTTATAGGCACTACTATCAGGACATAGTGAAAACTTTAAAAATCATTTTTATGTGGTCCAGTGTGAACTAACAGCCATACGTTGAGTTGTTATTTATACCCTGATGCCTAGAATAAATTATTTAATGCTTTTCTCCATATAGATAGTACACAGGTAGGTATCTTCATTAAAGTATCTTAATATTTTTTGAAAGAACTTTTTAAACAATCATACTTGTAGAAAAGTTGCAAGTTGAATGTCAGGTTTGTTTGTTTTTTTGTAATTAGAGATGAGTATTGGTATATTACCTAGTCTGGCCTCAAACTTTTGGGTGCATGCAGTCCTTCCACCTTAGCCTCTGGAGTAGCTGGTACTACAGGCACACACCACCACATCCAGCTTGAATGTCAGGATCTTTTTTTTTTTTCTCAAAAAAGAATTATGAGAGCAAGTTGTTTACATGATAGTCTGTACTCCAAAATGTATTAATATATATTTCCTACTGTCAGAACATTCAGCTACATCACCATCACTCTCAAAGTAAAAAAATTAATACTAATACATTACCGCCATGTAATCCGCAGATTCAATTCAAGATATTGCCCACTGTCCCGATAATGTTTTTTATGGCAGAGGGATACAGTGCAGAATCTTACATTTCATTTAATTATCATGCTTTTTTATTTTCCTTCGATCTGGACTAGTTCTTCAGTCGTTTTTTGACTTTCATGACCTTGACATTTTACAAGAGTATAGTCAGTTATTTTGTAAAAGGTCCCTCAATCTGGGTTTGTCTCATGTTTTCTTGGAATAAGTTTCAGGATATGCTTCTCTGGCAGAAATGTCACAGAAGTGATACTGCATTCTCATTGCATCCTATCAGGTGACATATCATATCATTGATTCAGCCATTATTAATGATGTTCACTTTGATCACTTGGTTAAGATGGTGTCTTCCAAACTTCTGTACTATGAAGTTACTCTTTTGTTTCTCCCTTTGTAATCAGTACATACTTTATGGTGAGGAGAGTACCTCGAAACTACTCTGTAGCCTGGGCAACATGGCAAAACACCATCCCTACAAAAAATACAAAAACTAGCTGGGAGTGGTGGAGCACACCTGTGATCCCAGCTACTCTGGAGGCTGAAGTGGGAGATTCGTTGAGCTGGGGAAGTCAAGGCTGCAGTGAGCCGAGATTGTGCCACTGCACTCCAGCCAGGGCAGCACAGTAAGACTCTGTCTCAAATGAGAAAGGAAGGAAGGGAGGAAGGTGTTAGAAGGAAGGAAAGAAAGAAAAGAAACTACTATGTAAGTACAGTTAACCTTTGAGCAGCATGCAGGTTAGAGGTGCCAACCCCTATGCAGCCAAAAATCTGCATATAACTTTTGACTCCTCCAGAACTGCTAATAGACTACTGTTGACCAGAAGCCTTACTGATAACATAAACAGTCAAGTAACACATTATGTATGTTATATATATAAAATATACAAGAGTCTTGCAATAAAGTAAGTTAAAAAATGTTATTAGGAATTCATAATAAGGAGGAAATATATTTACTATTAAATGGAAGCAGATCATCAAAAAGGTCTGCATCCTCATCATCTTCACATTGAGAAGAAAGAAGAAGAGGAGTTGTTCTTGCTGTCTCAGGGGTGGCAGAGGTGGAAGAAAATCCATATGTAAGTGGACACGTAGTTCAAACTCATGTTGTTCAAAGGTCTACTGTATACTATTTCTTACTAGACTTTCAATGTATTCCTTGCTTTATTTTATATCAGTATGGACTCATGTTTCTTTATGCAGTATATCATAATCTGTTAATATCATTGTTTATTTTGTGGTTCAAATTGTCCCCAGTTTGGCCAGTGAGAGCCCAGTTGAGATGACCTCTATGTCTTTTTGACACATCCCCATCATTCTTTGAGCACTTTCTTATGTATCAATATATTCAGTTCATCATGTACTTTTCCCCATCTCTGGAATCGGCCATTTCCCCAGGGATCCCTGGATGCCCTTCTCACTCAACTTAGGGCTCTGACATACTGCTGAGTTACCCTATGTGTGGATGGCTGTTTCACTGCTGTCAGACTCTGAATTCCAAGGCTAGCATGCTCCTGAACATGGACACTCTGTTCTGCTTGGGTTCTGAAACTTCACATCAAGCAGCCCCCACTTTCTCTGATTGGGTCCTGACTCCCCACAGCAGGCCATCTCCGGAGTAGAGGATCTCCTTGGGCTCTAATGTTCCACCTCAGGCTCCTCTTCCCAGGCATTCCTCTTTTACCCTGCTTGCTCAAGACAGAGTCCCGAATCTAGGCTGTGCCACAGTGTCATCACCCTCTCAGCCCCTTCAGGCACTGATACCTCCTGCAAGCAACCCCTCCTGCTCAGCGTTCTCATTCTGCGTGTCTCCACCATCCATTTCTGGCACACCACAGCTCCTTCTCCAGTCCTGGCACAGATGTTCATGTTGGGGGTGCTACCTAATGGCTTATGACTGAATTGTTCAGCAAGAGAAGGGGAAGAGAAAGGGCCAAAAATGTTAAGTTATCTTAAATTCTCTAAAATAATGTGTTTTTTTTTTTCATTTTTGTTTTATTTTGTTTTTGAGATGGAGTTTTGCTCTGTTGCCCAGGCTGGAGTGCAGTGGCACAGTCTCAGCTCACTGCCACCTCTGCCTCCCGGGCTCAAGCGATTCTTCTCTCTCAGCCTCCTGAGTAGCTGGGATTATAAGCATGCACCACCATGCCTGGCTAATTTTTGTATTTTTAGTAAAGATGAAGTTTCACTATATTGGCCAGGCTGATCTCGAACTCCTGACCTCAAGTGATCCTCCTGCCTTGGCATTGCAAAGTGGAATAATGTTTTATTTCAAAGATCACCTTTCTAATTATCATAATGAAAATCAGAGCAAAAAGTAGAATTTGATAAACATAAATTACTTTATTAGAATGTTTTTATATTAAATGAGATCACTTATATTCTCTGAACAACTTTCACTAAATATTCAATTAAGATCAAACAAGAGACTAAACAGTTCATTTTTAATTCAGGTGATAGCATACTATCGGTTTAATATTATCCTGTCCTTTCTGTTCTCATATTTGATTTTCACACTAAATATGGCAGTGGTATTTGGGTAGGATGAATCTTTACATAAAAGTGATTTTAAAATATGTTCTGTACAAAGCAAAACAAAATTGTAAAAAAAAAAATGTATAATGACCTTAAATAAACATGTATTTGTAACTTGATTTTTTTTTCTTTCTCCTTTAAATAGAGGAGTCTTCATTTTGGCTTCCCCTATATGGCAACATGTGCTGTCGACTAGTTGCCCAGCCAGCTTGTATGGCTGAGGATACGTTTGCAGGATTTCTTAATCAGCAGGTTAGAGGACTTTAAATATCCTACAACAATTGTAGCTCCACTTTAAATCTTAATATATTGGCAGTTGTTTCACCTTCTGATATTGAGAAGTATTTTATTAAGTCCTTTTTTAAATGTCAGTTTTCTAAATGTTATCAGATATAAACTATAGGGGGTTCAGGGTGAAAAGAATGAGAAGGCAGGGAGGGATCTACAGCAATATTGACGGCTAAGGCGCTACCGCTCCATGCTCCTCTGCTTCATTAATAGCAGCAACAGGATCATCAGCAACAGAGGACTCATTATGGAAACTGATGAGGGCTGCTCAACACCTTTCACATAAAGGTCTTTCTGGCAGGCAGCATTTGGCACAGTTTAGGACTCAGAGCTTCCAAAGCTGCCTCTGTGCCACCTACTCCTGATTTATTTATAACCATAGTTATTTATATTCAGTAAATAATTAATTGTGAGCTTCAATGAATCAATAGCTTTTTCTAAAAGATTCCATTAGGAGGAAAGAAAATTTGCATTCTTACAGAGTAGTTGACATTTTCTGATGCTTTAAGAACAGTAAGGGAAAATAATAATTTGAACATATAGATATTTTCCTGAGTCATTTGATGAATTGCTATAGAATTCTACGCACTAATTTTTAATTGACTAGCTTTTCTAAAACAGCATTAATCTATGGTTTTATGTGTGTAAAAGTTAGGTGGTAATCATTGCCTCCATTTCACTTAATGCCTTTAAGAATTCCAAACTTTTCTTCTCTGATATTAACATATTCTTGGATTTGGGGCAATTATCCTTTTATATAGCAAATTAATGAATAATTCCATCATATTAAAAAATTCTAAATAACTAATTTAACCTTGATAAGTATTTTGATGAGTTTAGAGTTAAGGTGCTAATAACTTAAAATTGATAGTCTCTTGATTTTCTTTTTCCAGCAAATGATGGAAGGTCTGATTAGTTGGAGAAGGCTGTATTGTGTTTTGCGAGGAGGTAAACTCTATTGTTTTTACAGTCCAGAGGAAATTGAAGCTAAAGTGGAACCAGCTTTGATAGTACCCGTTAACAAGGTAAAGGAAATGCTATTTTGAAAAAAAAAGATACTTCTTAGGAAGTTTTTGTCTGTGCAGTTTACATTGTTTATGCTTTATAAAGAAAAGAGAAGCACTGTTAAAAACAGGTTAGTTCATAAATATGATTTGATCTGTTTCTGTTACAGAGCTTATCTGTTATAAGAAATACTGTGTATTTCCTAAGAAAACATAGTAATGGACATCTATACCAGTAAATGGGTTTTTTTTTTTTTTTTTAGAAAGAAA
>PVKP010047818.1:0-14813 GCA_004027715.1 Plecturocebus donacophilus | reverse complement strand
GAAGAGGGAAGGGAGTTGGGAGGACTGAAAAACAAATTTACAGGGAAATGGGAGGCACAGTTTTTACAGCTTGGAACAGACATGCACTGTCCTCGTTAGGTGCAACGCTCCTTTTTACTTGAGTTATGCAGAGCTAGCTGCCTCACACTGTGCTACCAGGTGACTGGGCGGACTTTGACAAGTCCCTTTACGTGCAAAGCACGTCCTGGAAGAGGTGCTTTCTGAGGCCCCAGCCCACAGCCCCACGATTCTGCCACGGGACCTATTTTCCTATTCTGAGCAATAACTGGAGAAGTTGATTTTTCAAATAGTTATAAAGAAAATCCATCCCAAATATTAACTGCTTTTATAAACCTCTTAAGTCATTCTGTCCCTTTCCTCTTTTATGGTACCAAGTAAATCCGAGAAGGTCATCGTTAAATAAGCCCCAATTATAAAAGACATGCTAAGACTTAGTGTGCTTGGCCGCCTCTGCTCTTTAGCCGGCAGTAATGAAACAATGAATCTCAGCAGGACTCCGTTCCAAATAATATTCTGCAGTTATTGTTTTGACTCCTTTCTTTCATTATTGCAAACAGAATCCCACTGAGCTCACACACTTTCAAAACGACTGTTTCCCCACGCTGCAGAAAGTCGTGCGGAATTTCCTAAGAGCTGCTGCTGTTTTCCCATGGCACATTTATATCTCAAAGCTCCATTACCTAATGCTTGCTGCACGTTATGATTTTCATTTGCTGCTGGTAAATGCCCTTCCTTAATGAATTTTTAGAAAATACAGTTTTTTTTTGTCAAACGTTTTTCTACCTTTTTTTTTTTTTTTTTTTAATCTTTGATTATTTCTTTATTCCACTGGACACGAAGCAGTACTTGGGAATAATTAATTCTAGACAACCACATCAAAAAAACCATATTAGCATTTTCTATGAAGGTCTAATTACTAAATAGTTGGTAAAGGCAATAATAATGTTTTTGTTTTCTTGTTCTGGCCTTAAAATATTTTTATTTTCCCATGTATTCTTGTATAGTTCAATTATATTTAATCACTCAGTGCTAAAAATTAAGTGATTCTAAGTTTTTTCTGCTGTTGGAGGAGATTGGTATGCACAAATCATTCTGTATTTCGTAAGCTGGGAAAAACCCTGAAGTGTTTTTCTTCATGACTATAGGTCCATCTATCCTTAAAGCTTAATATGAATTCTTCATGCATCTGTGCATGAAAACTCAAAGTAATTCAAAAACAAAGAAATATATTGGCTTTTGTAACAGAAAATTCACAGATTGTTGAACTCAAATAAGGTCTGATCCAGAAAACAATGTTATGTAGGAGAAAAATATTGTAGAGGGGACCAGGACATTCATTAATACAAATATTAGGCTAGTTTTTGAGATTTTGTGATTTTTAAATAATGTTTTTCAGCAATTGTTTTTTTTTTTTGCTGCGGGTGGGCATGTGTCCACATTTGTTTATCTAAATTGGTTTGTAGGTTCTGTGTGTCTCTGATTTCATGTTGTATTCTTTTGTAAAAAAATTTAACATTATTCATTAATTTTTTTTTTGAGACAGGGTCTCACTCTGTTGCCCAGACTGGAGTGCAGTGGTGCCATCAAAGCTCACTGGAGCCTTAATCTCCCCAGGCTCAGGTGATCCTCTCACTTCAGCCATCCAAGTAGCTGGGACCACAAGCACATGCCATCATGCCCAGCTCATTTTTGTATTTTTTGTAGAGCTGGGGTTTTACCCTGTTGGCCAGGGTGGTCCCAAACTCCTGGGCTCAAGCTGTTTGCCCACCTCAGCTTCCCAAAGTGCTGGGATTGCAGGGATTAGCCATGCTTCTGACCCTGTTAATTTTTTAAGTTGACAAATGATAACTGCATATATTTATTGTGTACATGTTGTTTTGAAATATGTACATATGGCCGGGCACAGTGGCTCATGCCTGTAATCCCAGCACTTTGGGTGGCCAAGGCAGGCAGATCACCCACGCTCAGGAGTTTGAGACCAGCCTGGGCAACATGGTGAAACCTCATCTCACGAAAATAAAAAAAATTAACTGGGCGTGGTGGCGCAGGCCTGTAGTCCCAGCTACTCAGGAGACTGAGGCATAATAATCACTTGAGCCCTGGAGGTGGAGGTTGCAGTGAGCTGAGATTGCCCTACTGCACTCCAATCTGGGTGACGGAGTGAGACTCCGTCTCGAAAAAGAAAAAGAAATATGTACATCTTGTGGAATGACTGAATTGAGCTAATTAACATATGCATTACCTCACATATGAAGGTCAGCTTTTAAAATTTTATAATATATTGTGATTTCTTTTCTTATTCTAAATAACTTTGTATTCATAATTTTTAATCTTCTAAAATGGTTCCCCCAAATTGTATAAAGTTTGAGTCTCACAAAACCTGGACTGTTTTGGCTGAACAAAGGGTGAGGTTGCTTCCCAGAGGAAAATATTTTGTGCACATGCAGGAGAAAGGACACCTAATGGCAAAACCAGGGCATGACCACGCAAGTTTTAAACCTTTTCTGAACTTGCTTTGTTTTGAATTCTGCCTATATGAGGCTATAGATGTTTTTATTGGCAATGAAGCTATTTTAAGGCAGGAATTATGTGTTAAACTTCTCTGGTTGTGCACCCAGTGATCAGCAAACTAACTTTTGTGGAAGAACATATTGATGTATTAATACTTCTTTCCAGTACAGTGATCCCAAAGTGATTATGCAGTCGTCCCTTGGTATACTAGTGGATTGGTTCCAGGACCTCTCCTCCTCATCCACCCCCTCACCTACATAGCAAAATCCATTCATGCCCAAGACAAGTTCCACAGTCAGTCTTGCCGAATCTGCACATAGGAAAACGCAGCTGATCCATACAGGTTTCATTTCCCTTGAGAACTGTATTTTCAATCCACATTTGGTTGAAAAAAAATCCACATATAGGTGGATCTGTGCCATTCAGACCTGTGTTGTTCAAGGGTCAACTGTACATTTTTTTATTTGGACACATAAAATTTTCATGAAGGAGTCCAAATTCCATAAAGGAGTTACATCATAAACTCAAAAGGTCATATAGAGAAAGATTATTACAACAATAGCAAAACATGTTTGCATAACAAAGCAATGACTCAAGTCTTGGATGTGGACTCACTTATTTCAAATAATTATCTGTTGGCTGCATCTCTAGTATTTGTTGAATAGAACCTCAACTACAGTAAGAAATCTTGTCTGATATAAGATTATCATTAATTTAAGAATGACTAAATGTAACTCAGTGTTTTCTAATGTCCTTGAGGAGTATAATTTGTTTTTAAGGCTAATCTGGAAAATGCATTTTAGGAAAAAGTTAAGTGCACTTACTTGGGAGGTAAATATTTAAATTAGATTGTTCCCCTTGGCCTTTCCAAGGAGGTTTGGGTTTCATGTTGTGTTTTGTCATAAATTGAAGTTCATTTGCAGTGAGAAAGAGTGTTAGAATGGATTTTGTCAGGTTTGTCCAGAGACCGCTGTGATTGGTCTGGAGAGGGGAGTATCTTACTCCTGTAGAATGTTTGGCTTCTTCCAGAATGTCCTCATTTGGCAGTTCTGGGTGACACTTTGCTACGTTATTAAGTAACTGTAGTTTGACCTCTTGGAGCTTGTTGGAAACAAATTCAAATAAACCAGCATCTACCTTCTGTTTGCCTTGTTCGTGCTTTGCTGTTTGTCAAATCACCTCTCTCAGCAGAGTGTCTTCATTTTTTTTTTAAACAGTGTCCCCGGGTAAAAACTAGGGGGTTGTTTCAGAATGAACTTTGAGATTCAGATAGCTGCAACTTTCTCTTTTTCTAGGATTCTATTTTCAGGAGCACAGATACTTTGAAACAAATGCTAAAAGGCTTGGTTAACATTGGAAATAGTTACTCAAAATTTAGATATCTTCAAAGTTAAAGCACTGACTTTAAACTTTTCTAGAAATTTTCTGGGAATAAGTAGTGTTTTTCAAATTGTTTAGAGGGAAGAGACCTTTCTTCCCTATCATCAATCAGTCCATCCTTTCAGACAATTGTTTTGGATTAAGAATATTTATATAAGTGGTTAATATGCTTCAGAATACCTGGGGGTTTATTAAACATAGGTGTATGCATTGCCATATATTGTGAACATCTTTCCACGTTAATAAATATGCAACTAGGCCATCAAGTTTGTTTTCATTTTAAAATTATATATTATTGGTCGGGCACAGTGGCTCACATCCATCATCTCAGCACTTTGGGAGGCCAAGGTGGGTGGATCACTTGAGACCAAGAGTTCAAGACCAGCCTGGCCAAAATGGTGAAACTCTGTTTCTACTAAAAATACAAAAATTAGCCAGGTGTGGTGGTGCATGCATGTAGTCCCAGCTACTCAGGAGGCTGAGGCATGAGAATTGCTTGGATCTGAAAGGCAGAGGCTGCAGTGAGCCAAGGTTTCACCACTGCTGTCCAATATGGACAACAGAGACTCTGTCTTAAAAAAAAAATATATATATATATATATATAGTTTATTATAAAAGTAATAGCATCCTAGTATAAAAACTTCAGACAATTCAGTACTGTATATTCTCCCATGCCAAAATATAATTTTCAATAGCTGCATAGTACTTTCTTATATAGAAAACACCATAATTTACTTAACCAGTTTCCTGTGAACATTCGACCCTTAAGTTGCTTCCTTTTTTGCTTTTCTTATAAATGATACTATACTGAAAATGTTGCACATAGACAATTGCACATTTCTCTGATTATTTCCTCATTTTAATGAACTTGTAATTATCACGGCAATATACTGTATACAGTATTTATTATAGAAAATACAGAAATAATAAAAACACTTTTTTTTGAGATGAAGTCTTGCTCTGTTACCAGGCTGGAGTGCAATGGCACAATCTTGGCTCACTGCATCCTCTGCCTCCTGGGTTCAAGTGATTCTCCTGCCTCAACCTCCTGAGTAACTGGGATTACAGGCACTGCCACCAGGCCCGGCTAATTTTTTTATTTTTAGTAGAGATGGTGTTTCACCATGTTGGCCAGGCTGGTCTTGAACTCCTGACCTTGTGATCCGCCAGCCTCAGCCTTCCAAAGTGCTGGAATTACAGGCATGAGTCACTGCGCCTGGCCTAAAAATATTTTTATCTGAGGCAATTAGGACCAGTAGATAGCTGATGAACTGAAAAAGTTGGTAAAGCAAAGAATCATTGAAAAAGAGAAATTTTTTGAAAGATACAGATGACTTCAATGCTATTTGAATTGTTCTAGAGCATAAAAAGAGAAAGTACCTAAGTTATTTTATATGAAGCCAACATAACATTGACAACAGTGTGGAACAATGATTGCACAGGAAAATTGTAGAACAATCTTAGAATTTATGAATATCAATCCAACAATCAAACATAAAATATTAGCAACCAGACTTCAGCAGCACATCAAAAGGATAATAACATTAACAATTAGAGTTTATTACAGAAATGCAATGATCATTCTTTTTTTTTTTTTTTTTTTGAGACAGAGTGTTGCTCTGTTGCCCAGGCTGGAGTGCAATAGCGCTATCTCCGCTCACTGCAACCTCCGCCTCCCAGGTTCAAGCAATGCTTCTGCCTCAGCCTCCCGAGTAGTTGGGATTACAGGCATGTGCCACCATACCTGGCTAATTTTTGTATTTTTAGTAGAGATCAGGTTTCACCATGTTGGCCAGGCTGGTCTCAAACTCCTGGCCTCAAGTGATTCACTCACCTCCGTCTCACAAAGCACTGGGATTACAGGTATGAGCCACCACACCTGGCCCAGAAATAGCTTTTTAAATGTAAAAGCAGTAATAATCAATGAGAAGATGTAATAGAAGATCCTACTTACATTATAGCTGAAAAAGTAGATTATGCTTAAAAGAAATATAGAAGTTCCAGTTCAAAAAAATTTAAACCCTACTGAGAAACACAGGAGAATGTGAACAATTGGAAAGGCATGTTCTGCTTTTGAGTAGAAAGACTCATCGTAATCCTATCAACTGTCTTTATTTTAGTGCAATCTCAGTAAAAACACTATAAGGAATTTTTTTTTGAGACCAATTAAGGTGCTTCTCTAGTTAATATGAAAAATAAATGAGTAGGAAGAGCCAAAACAATTATAAAAAGAAGGGCTGGAGGACAACCCAGATATTAAAGGATATTATTATATAAAACCAGAATAATTTATGTAGCACAATGCTGGTATATTATAGGCAGCTTGATGGAACAGGGCGTCAAATCCTGAAATAGATCTCAAAATGCATATCAAAATCATTTATGATACATACTGTTGTTTTGCGATATGATAACGGTGCATTTCAAATGCAGAAGGAGAAATGGATTACTTAGTTAATGGAAGTGAGACAAACTGGATACTCTCTGGAAATAAGTTGAATTCATATTTCACATCTTATACCAAAATACCAAAATACATTTCAGATGGATCCAATTATTTAAATATAGGAAGTAAAGAGAAGTAGAAGAAAACATGGAATATTTTCATCATGGAATGGGGAACAAATTTCTGAGTATAATACAAAACCCAGAAGAAAAGAAAAGAAAAGTTTGATCAACTGGACTACATAATAATAAAATAATTCAATATGACAAAAATAACCACAAGGAAAATGAAAATTCAAACAACAGACTGGGGGAAGTATGCAATTTCCATCATATGTAAAGGTTTTATTTTCCAGTTATATAAAAAGCTCCTATAAACAATGAAAAATACCAACAAGCAACAGAAAAATGAAAAAAAAAAAAAAAAAAAAAAAAAAAAAAAAAAAAAAAAAAAAAAAAAAAAAAAAAAAAAAAAAAAAAAAAAAAAAGATGCGAACCGTAGAAGAAAAACACAACAGGGTTTTAAGCATATGAAAAGATGCTCACTTTCATACATATTAAGAAAGTGTGAGAAAATACAAACTATAAAGTAGTAACATTTTACAGGCCAATTTGGCAAATCTCACAAGTTTGCTAACATACTGTGTAGTTGAAAGTGAGGGGAAAATAAACAGTATTACAACATACTGAATGGAGTAAATTGGCACAATGACTATGAAGAGTAACTTCACAATATTCAACAAGATTATAGATATAAATATGCTTTCACCCAGCAATTCACTGCTGGGAATTTAGCCAACAAATAGCTCTCATATGTGCAAATAGCACCTATTATTATGGCAAAATTATTCATGGTTGTTTTGTTTGTAATTGTGAAAGACTGGAAACAATCCAAATGTTCAACAATAGAAGTTTGGTTACAATGTTTTTGGTTATGTTTTTTGTGTTTTTTTAATAATGGAAAAATATTGTGCGACTATTCAAAAAGAGAAATGTGGCTTCAACTGTCTTCTAAGACAGAGTACAGCAAGTTGCAGAACGATATGTGTAAAAAAAAGAAAGGAAAGAAATACATTGGTTTTTTGCTTGTTTATGCAAAACATATTTCTGAAAGGATACCTAAATACCTTAGTTAGCTGGGGCTGCCGTAACAAAGTACCATAGCATACGTGGTTTAAACAACAAAAATTTATCTTCTCATAGTTCGTAGGCTGGAAGTCCAAAATCGGAGTGCCAGCATGGTCAAGTTTTGCTGAGGGAGAGAGAGAGCTCTTCAGTGTCTCTTCTTCTTTTTTTTGAGATGGAGTCTTGCTTTGTCACCCAGGCTGGAGTGCAGTGGCGTAATCTCTGCTCACTGCAAAAACCTCTGTCTTCCAGGTTCAAGCAATTCTCCTGCCTCAACCTCCCAAGTAGCTGGGATTACAGGCATATGCCACCACATCTGGCTAACTGGCTAATTTTTTGTGTGTTTTTAGCAGACAGAGTTTCGCCATGTTGACCAAGCTGGTCTGGAACTCCAGACCTCAGGTGATCTGCCTGCCTCGGCCTTCCAAGGTGCTAGGATTGCAGGCATGAACCACTGCGTCTGGCCCAGTGCCTCTTCTTCTAAGGGTACTAATCCCACTGGCCTCACCCTCATCAACGCATCCAAACCTAATTACCACCCAAAGGCTTCATCTCCAAATACCATCACATTGTGAATTAGGGCTTCAACATATTAATCTGAGGAGGACACAATTCAGTCCACAGCACGAAATATTTGATCATAGCAATTGCTGCTGGGCCCAGGCAGGGAAGCAAGACATAGGAGAATAGGATTGCAAAGGTGATTTTTCATTGTTTGCTCTTTGTACCTCTGTAATTCTCTACTTATCTGATATCAACTGAGTGCCCAACAATTCAATTCAATTCTCACCCATTGTGTTACTGACCGCATGTTCTTGGATTCTCAATAGAAAGTGACATGAAGCTGAAAGAGTTTTCCCAGATAAGACTTCATTGGAGCTTATGCCCAGACGGGAAGGCAGCATGAGAGAGACGGAGAGACACTGGGGTAGGCTGAAGGGTAGGGTGTGCAGATCAGCATTATCTGCTCATGATGATTGTCTTGAATAATAAACCACCTGGTGGTCCAGGCAGCAGCAACAAGGCTGAAATTTGTTCAGCATTTCTTCTCACGTGGGGCACTCCACAACCTTGGTTTGATATTTAGATTTCCTAAGGGCAATTTCTGGAATTCTTTAAGTAAAAAGCATAAACATTATGAAGGAGGAGCCGCTTCCCATTGCTATTCTATCTCATAAGTACTTAGGGTTAGCATCAGATTCTGTAAGTTAAAGAGCTCAGTCCCACAAAACTGCCCCCACTTCAGATGCTGGTCTTAAGTCATGGGCCACCCATACTTCTGACTAGCTATAGATTGGTGAATCCCATGAATCCCTTCTGTTTCAGTATTTTGCTAGAATGTCCCTCAGAACTCAATAAATTATTTAACTTAGGTTTACCAGTTTATTATAAAGGACCCAAGTGAACAGCCAGAAGAAGAGGTACAGAGGGTAAGATCCAGGAGAGTCCCAAGAGCAGAGGCTTCTGTCCGGTGGAGTTGGAGTCAGCCACCCTCCCAGCGTGGGCTGGACGTGTTCTGTGTTCACCAGCCCAGGAGCTCTCCGAACCCTGTTGTTAACCCCTTTTCCCTTTCCAGAGATTGGAGGGTGAAGTTTCCAATCATCTAATCAAGGCTTGGTCTTTCAGTAAAAGAGCCCCCATCCTCAAACTATCTAGAGGTCCTCCAGGAGTCACTTTATTAGCATAAACTCAGGTACAATTGAAAGTTACGGTACAGTTCTTATGAACAGGACAGTTGTTATAAACAATAAAAGATGCTCCTGTTATCCCTATCATGCAGGAAACTCCAAGGGTTTTAGGAGCTCTGTGTCATGAACCAGGGACAAAGACTCAGTATATATTTTCTATTATATTTTACCACAGTGTTAATGAAAAGGGTCCTGATCCAGACCCAAAAAGAGAGTTCTTGAATCTCGTCAAAGAAAGAATTCAAGGTGAATCCATAGAGTAAAGTGAAAGCAAGTTTATTAAGAAAGTAAATGAATAAAAGAATGGCTACTCCATAGGCAGAGCAGCCCTTAGGGCTGCTGGTTGGCCATTTTTATGGTTATTTCTTGATTATATGCTAAACAAGGGTTTAGTTATTCCTGAGTTTTCCGGGGTAAGGGGTAGGCAATTCCTGAAACTGAGGGTTCCTCCTCCTTTTGGACCATATAGGGTAACTTCTAGATGTTGCTATGGCATTTATAAACTGTTATGTCACTAGTGGGAGTGTCTTTTAGCATGCTAATGCATTGTAATTGGTGTATAATGAGCAGTGAGGACGACCAGAGGTCACTTTCATCGCCGTCTTGGTTTTGGTGGGATGTGGCCAGCTTCTCTACTGCATTATTTTTATCAGCAAGGTCTTTATGACCTGTACCTTGTGCCAACCTCCTACTTATCCTGTGACTAAGAATGCCTAACCTCCTGGGAATGTAGCCCAGTAGATCTCAGCCTTACTTTAACCAGTCCCTATTTGAGATGGAGTTGCTCTGATTCGAATGCCTCTGACAACAGTACCTTTTGAATTTTGACCTATGTATACACACACACACACACACACACACACACACACACCACAGAAGTATTAATATTGAGTAATACGGAGGTGGGGGGGCAATGCTCAGAAAGACTGAGTTACCCTAGTGCACATAATTTGCCACAGTGAGAGTTGGACCTCAGGTTTCCCTACTTCTGTTTGAATATTCTTTCCAATGTGCTGTGATTACTTTCTCATCTCTTTGAAGATGTTTACTACTTTCATAACTTCAAGATGTCTGAATATTCTAGTTTTTAATATTTGAAGGTGAATCCGCCAGATTTAGGGGCATGAGGGTCACTTGTCGGAGGTCAATGATGTTTCCTCACACATTAACACAATTTTTCTCCAATATTAAATGCAGGCTATGGTATATATAGAGACAACCATGTATATTATGCAAATTGAGAAATACTTGGAAACTGTCCCATCCAGAAGTACTCATCTATTAATCTGCTCAAAGAAATATGAAAGAAAACTTAGAAGAAATCCCACTACAGTGTATATCTCTTAAGTAAAATGCAAATATTTCTAGGAGAGGTACTTGAAATGGGAGAGTTCCCTGACCCCCCTTACAGGACATGCAACAGGGGTGGGGCTCATGTGTTTGGTCATCATACACTCAAACCCCTAACAGGAAGGGGAGCACACAAAGAGGCAGGCACAGCAGCTGAGGTGAGTGCTTTGAGGCTCTGGCCCCAGAGTAGCATATGCAGTGGGTGCCTGTGACTCCCAAAGCTCAAGTGGGCATGGCATGTGTTACAGTGTGTTCTTTTAGCTTTGCTGTCCACAGGTGACTTAAGTGTTAACCAGCTCAGTGGATCCTTTGCCTTTTTGCAAGGGCAGAGAGGGCCAGTGTGACAGATTTCTGTAACCCAAGCTCTTATCCAACATCCTGGAAGAATCAGGTCACACAAGGACTTGAAAGGTGGTGAATATGGGGGTTTTACTGGGTGGTGAAGGTGGCTCTCAGTGGGATGGATGGGGAGATAGAAGGGGGATGGAGTGGGAAGATGATCTTCCCTTGAAATTCAGATGCTCTTTCTCTTCTCTCTGCTGTACCATTCTACTGTTCTTCTGCTTTTCTGTTCATCTGCTCATCCCCTCATCTGGTCATCTGCTTCTGGAGCTTGAGGTCTGGGGTTTATATGGGTATGAGATAGTTGGGTATGGTGGCCTAAAGGGCAAACTTTTGGTCATGAGAACAGGAATGGCTGTGAGTATGAAGGCTTGAGGATGGAGCCTTTGCCAGGGAACTACCCTCTTCTACCCAGTATTTCTCTGTCTCCTGTCCATATCACTCTTACACTGTCAATAACTATTATTAATTCCTGAAAAAAAGAATTGATCAGATTCCTACTTCCAGGTCAGATTCTAAGAGCAGGCTCCTTCAGAAATGGGACAAATGGCTGATGAAGAGTCAAACTCTGTAAAATATTTTAAGATATTTATTCCCAGCCAACTTTGAGTGATCATGGCCATGAAACAGCTCTCGGGAGGTCCTGAGAACATGTGTCCAAAGTGTTCGGGCTGCAGCTTGGTTTTATACATTTTAGGGAGACATGAGACTTAATTAAATTCATTTAAGAAATACACTGGAGGCTGGGTGCTGTGGTTCATGCCTGTAATCCCAGAACTTTGGGAGGCTGAGGTAGGTAGATGACTTGAGGTCAGGAGTTAGAGACCAGCCTGGACAACATGGTGAAACCCCGTCTCTATTAAAAATAAAAAAATTAGCTGGGTGTAATGGTGTGTGCCTGTAATCCTGGATCCTTGGGAGGCTAAGGCACAAAAATAGCTTGAACCCAGTAGGCGGAGTTTGCAGTGAGTCAAGATCGCACCATTGCACAGTCCAGCCTGGTTGACAAAGTGAGACTCTGTCTTAAAAAAAGAAAAAAAAGAAAAGAAAAAAAATACATTGGTTTGGTCCAGAAAGGCAGGACAACTTGAAGCAGGGCCTTTCAGCTTATAGGTAGATTTTAAATTTTCTGGTTGACAATTGGTTGAGTTTATCTAAAGACCTGGGATCAACAGAAAGCAATGTCTGGTTTAAGATAACAGGTTGTGGAAGCCAAATTTCTTATTTGCAGAGGAAGCCTTCAGGTAGTCAGAGAGAATAGGTTGTAAAATGTTTCTTATGAGACTTAAAGTCTATGTTGATGTTAATGGCAGAGAGGTATAATGAAACATGTCCAACCCCCACTTCCCATCATGTCCTGAAACAGCCTCTCATGTTAAATTTTAAAAGAGCCCTGGCTGAGGAGGAAGTCCATTCAAGTGGGTGGGGGCCTTGGAATTTTATTTTTGGTTTACAAAGGGATAATAAATTTTGATTTAAAAAACAAAATACCCGAGGGCTGGGCTTAGTGGCTGATGCCTATGATCTCAGCATTTTGAAAGGCCAAGGTGGGAGAATCACTTGAGGTCAGGAGTTTGAAACCAGCCTGTGCAACATAAGGAGACCTTGTCTCCACACACGCGCGCGCGCGCACACACACACACACACACAATCTGAGGATTTTCCTTGTCTTTTTCTTCAAAGATAGGGTCTTACTATGTTGCGTGGGTTGAATTTGAACCTGTAGACTCAAGGGATCTTCCTGGTTCAACCTCCCAAGTACATGAGACTACAGGTATATGCCACCACACTCATTCTTTTGGTTTTGTCATCTGTAAAATAAGTGAACTGGACCAGTGTGTCCTCAGATTTCCTTCCTTGAGATTATTTTTCTTACTCGTCAGATGAGGAAACCAAGATTCAAGAGTTCCATGATCACCAGCTATTTTAATCCATTTGAGCTGTTAAGACAAAATGCCACAGACTGGGTAACTTATAAAAAATTGGAATTTACTTCTTAGAGTTCTTGAGGCTAGGAATTCAAAGGTCCAGGGGGCAGCTGATGAGGGCTCAGTTCCTCTGTGTCCAAGATGGTGCCTTGGCGCAGCATCCTACAGAGGGGATGAATGCTGTTCCCTGACGTGGCAGAATGCAGAAGAACAAAAAAGGACTGAATGTTACATGGAGCCTCAGGGCCTTAATCCGATTCACAAAAAATAATCTAATCACCTCTTAAATGCTCCACCTCTTAATACTATCACATGAACCATTATGTTTCAACACATGAATTTTGGAGGAAATCTATTCAAACCAATTCACCAAGCGAGGAGCCTGTTTAGAATGTCCACTTACCTCCAAGTTCCACAGCCTTTCCACTGTATCATACTCATTCATTCATCCTTTGAGTACAAGGTATGATGCTACGTGCTGGGGATGCAAAACTAAAAAGATAAGCCTCCTGCTCTCTCATAGGCTCCTTCTAACTTGTTCTTCTGCCATTCCCAGTGTGGTCTTTATGCAAGAGGCTACTTTGTGAAAGATTGAAGCTGGCAGACAAATAATAGGCCAGGCCATAACTACTTCTTTGGGTGGTTTATACTTGGTTTTACTTCCTAGATTATGAAGAGGGGGATTTGCATTCCTCTTGAGGTTGTGAAAAGACTTGGTAACACATCCAAGTTTCAAAGGTGAAACACAAGAGCAAATTTTCATCACTGCTTTTAAAAAAATGCATGATGGCTACTGCCTGGTCTGAGGGCTCCCTGGAGCAGGGACAGGTTCTTTCCAGGTAGTTTGAGTGCATCACATTCTGCAACTCTCTGCTTCACTCCCCAGCCTCTTAAGAAATACATTTTGGAAGCAGAGCTGAAAAATTTCTCTCTTGCCTTCCTCAGACCTGTTCCTTATTTTTTTGATAATGTGGGTCAGTGTCACCGTGAGAGGCAGCTAGCTGTCTCAAAGGCATTCATTGTTCTCCTTCAATTCACTCACAGACCTGTAAACACACGCACACACACACACCTTGCGCCTCTCTATTGATGCTGGCAGAACCCATCTTCTGCTACATTCTTTGCATTTCTAACACCAACATATTATAACATTCAAGGTTCCTAGGCCAAAATTTTATCCATCTCATGTTGTTAGAAAGAGACTGATAGCAGCTATTCTAGATCTTTTGCACATTCTACAGATCTCGGTTTATTTCTTTTTTCTTTTATGGTAAGAGGGAAAACATTTCATTCACCAGAATCTTTAAAGAATTTGCTGCATTTGTTTTGGAACCAATCCTTTTCAAAACTGCTCCAGGGAGAGTCCTCAGCTGGTGTGCAAGTGAAATGCATCAGAGCAAGACTGTGCTGTCCAGGATAAGAGAGAAACACGCATCATTTTGAAAGAGAGTGGGGAGGGAGGGAGAGGAGGAAAAGAGGAAGGAGGAAAGAGAGAAGCTGGAAAGGTCAGACCACCATCCTCTCAGACACCCAGGCTTGTAACCTCCTCTCCGCACCTCACATTCATTTGCCCTCCCCAGGGAGTAGGTTTCCAAAGCCTGTCATTCTTTTCCATCATTGAGTGAAGCCCTTTATTCTGTGTCTGAATGCCAAGGTTCCAGAGGATCTTTCTGCCATCAGCTTCTCCATCCTCTGCCACATCCCCATTATCAGACCAATCTTCTGACAGCACCACCCTGGAAAAAACCTTCAGTGGCTCCCCACTACCCATTAACTAAAGCTCAATAGTGTTGGCCTAGAATTCAACGCTTCCCTCGTTATGGACCCAACTTATCCTTCTTGGCCTATCTTCATAGCATTAGCTTTTACTGAGCACTTATCACAAGCCAGGTACTCTGTTAAAAGCTTCTAAATATAATTTGCCCATCTAAAATCTCTTTCCCAGAATGTGCTTTCTCCCCTACTTCCTCTCTCACTCTCTGAAATTGCCTTGCACTACTATTGATGGGAGTTGAGCATATG
>PVKP010047817.1:0-14836 GCA_004027715.1 Plecturocebus donacophilus | reverse complement strand
TTGGGGGGACAGTAAATGCCACCAAAGAGGAATGGAACAAAAGGGGATAAGCCATGGGTGGGACTGACAGGGAACCTGGGAAGTAAGGCCTTCTACCAGCTGTGGTTGACATGTGGCCCTTAACAGATGAACACTCAATGGGGTGAAGTCTTGTTTCTTGAATATGTGTTCTCCACCAGCTGGTCTCAGCTCTTTGAATAAATTCCATGCGAATGTGATACTCATACTCTGTTTTCATGGTACCTGCCTCAGTCAGACTTGAAGCAGTTGCACCCAATGTTTAAGGGCAAGTTCTCTGGAGTCAGGCGATCTGGGTTTCAGTTACGGCTCTGTTGGTTTTCAGAAATATAATTTTGAATAAGCTATGACCTCTGTGATCCTCTCACTACACAATGATGATGATCAGGGCTGAAGCCAGTGAGGAGCCTAGCAAACACAATTCAAGAAGGCACTGACTCTCTAGGTTATATCAGCACAGGGAGGCATGGACACAACCCTGAGAAACACTGCTTCCTTAAATTTTTAGCCCTAGGCATCACGCTTGGCTCATTATATGAAGTAGAATTTTGCCTTATCACTCAACAATCAAGCCTCTACCTTATGTCTCAAATTTAGGAAGCAGATCTCTGTTTTACCCCACCAAAGCTCACGTAACTCCTGACTTAACCCGTCTCCTATCTGTGGGTAGACCTCATGGTATAATGGAAAGAACCTGGACACGGAGCAAGCGAGGTCCACCTGGAAAAGCCTGAGCTGAAGCAGAAGGTCTCTGGGTCTAAATACACTCCTTTGATACTAGTTAAGGCTCAGATCACACAGGTCATATGCCATGGACTATTCAAAGTGCTTTTTGTGGATTTACTCATTGAATCCTCACAGAAACTCTAAGAGGCAGGCATGGTTTTTATGTCTGTCTGATCAGTGAAGAGATATAAGACACACAGAGGTTAAATTACTTGTCCAGGATGTTACAGCGAGAGAGTTGTGGAGCCAGGAGAGCCTGGAAGTCCAACTTGAGAGACTGTCCTCATAATGATGACGCCTCACTGCTACTCAGAAATGTTAAAGGTAATGACAACAAAAATAAAAGTGGAGTTGTATTTTATTGCAATAAAAGATAATTCCAAGGTGCCACAAAGAGTGAATTTAAAGACAAAGAGGTGATTATGGATTGATATGAATATCCAAATTTATATTAGAACAAAAATTGGGCATTAGGGGCTGGGACTGGGGTTTTGATACCCACCTACGAACGGGAACTGAGACCTCAGGCCTGCTTAAGGCAGAACCCTGGAACTGCTCTCTCTCCATAAAGTGCATAGCCTGACTTGCTATTCTGTCTCTGATGCAGGAGTTAGAAAAACAACCCATGACTTCTATTCCCAGGTGAAACAGATGACCAAAGAAATCTTTCTGGCACAGAATTCATTAAAATTCTAAATAAAATATAAAAGCTAAGGAAATCTCCAGAGGTTTGAAAGGATGGAAAATATAGTTCAGAAGGAAAACTATTATTTTTTTTCCTAAGACTGCCTACCAATTTCTGGTGACCTACAACTTGGAATTTAACAAACCATGCACCCAAAAGATTGGTAGACAAAACCTAGGACCTGCTCAGAGGGGAAGTTGAATCAGAAACCCATAAGTTAAAACAAGATTGTCATAAGTGATTTAGGAAAAATAAAATAAAACCATAAATCTGCTTTTCAGAAAGCAAGGTTGGAATGTTTGCTTTTTTCTGGATAGATTAAAGCCTCCCAAAGAATTTCTACCCACAAGCCCATCTGCACATAAATTTGGGTCCAGAATTCACATGTGATTATAATCCATAAAATATTCCAAACCAAAAATGTAGTTGAAAGTAGTCCAGTGTTTTAGTAGTGCAAAATGTAAGTAAAATCCTCTTTTGAGGAATGTGCTTTAACTCAGGTCTGTCAGGAATAACATTCCAAGAAATATGCACTCACAGTAACAAATTACATAATGTATAGAAGTAAGTCACCATGATTAAGATTAAAAACAAGAATAACAACAAAACCCAGATTGCAGAACTGACTCATAAAGACGATCAGTGTTAGAAGTAACATAGGCAAGAAAAAAAATTAGGATAGATGACATATTTTAAAAAATAAGCACTGAAAGTATGAAAAAAGATATCCTCTTTCCTCCCAAAAGAAACTGTCGAAATTAGTCAGAAAAAAAAAAGGAAAAAAATCCAATGGAAATTTTAGAAATAATGACTGGATAAATGAGAAACTATGAATAAATTAGAGAGCAAGATTGTCTAACAATAATTAATTGGTGTCCAAATATGAACAAATTAGATGGCATGTTATATAGAAATGATGAGAATCTTGGTGAACTGGATGATAGGTTTAATTAATTACCAACATAGCAGTCAAGAAAGACAGAAAACAACAAATGTGAAAAAGAAGTCAGGAGTCATAAAGTGCAGAGCAAGATTGTCTAACAATAATTAATTGGTGTCCAAAAGGAGATAATGGGAAGATGAGGGAAAAGGAGGTCATATTTTAAAAGGTCACTATCTGAAAAAATTTCAAAATCACTGAAAGGTATTACTTGGTAGTTACAGAAATATAATAAATCCCAGAAAACAAAAATTCATATTCCTGTCAAAGGGCTTATAGACTGACAGCTGACTTCTCATCCCCAAAAATGGGGATAGGAAGACAATGGAGTAGTAAGTACTAAAAGAAAATAATTGTCAATCTAGAATATATATATATATTCTCTATATAAAATATATTCTCTATATATTATATATGTTATATATATCATATATACATATATATGATATATATATTCAAAGAAGCCATCTTTCAAGAACAAGGGTTAAATAAATATATTTTTTAAGGAAAATAAAAGATAATAATGTTTAGTGCCAAGAAACCTTCTATGTATGTACTTTAAAAAGAAGAAAAACAAACTTCAAAAAGGCAGGAGATTAAAGGAAGGATAACAAGGAAAAAAAGCAAATATGAATAATATAAAATCTTATGGTGTGGAAAAGAATAAAATCATGCCTTATTTGTGACATTACACAAAACTAAAATAAACATTTTTACTAGTTGAGGGCAAGCAGCAGAACGCATACTATAGTTCTTTAATTGTGAAAGAAAATAAACTTTAGATTTGTTTAAAGTTAAATATACACCTTGAAACTTCCAGGATAACTACTATAAGAAGAGAAAATAATACCTTTAATATTGGCCACAAGAAAAATAGAATATGAAAAATCTCAATTCACAGATGGCACAAAAGAAGATAAATTATAGGCACACAGAAATTTCAAACAAACAAAAACAAATTACCTTTACTTTCTTCCAGTACTTGGAGACGGAACAAGGAAATATGTTGATCACCTGAGTTAGAGAAAGAGAAAGTCATCACTGAGTAATGAGTGCTCCAATCCTGTGGCATGAAAGCAGAGAATCCAAATTAACACTGCTCGTGTTGTTTAGGAACTCCAAACTAGAAAATGTGTGAAGAAGTTGGTCCAGACAGGTAAATTCAAAAAGTCCTCTGTACAGGCAAATGCTTAACTACTCAATTGGATGTCTCCATAAATCAGGACATATATTATAAAATTTATAAAGGAAAATAACTGCCACTACAGATGAGCTTGCAGTAAAATATTACAAACTTCAAAATGAACAAATGTCAATGAATGCTGTCAGACATAGCAAATGTTAGAGTCTCACCCTGAGAACCATGAATAATAATAATAAAAATTAACAGCACTACTTTGTAGACATGGTAACTCAGTGTCGGGGAAATTTATCTGTCTTTCTAGCCATCAGTATGCTACATTTTACTTAGCATTCTGACATGTTTGGAGCCAAGGATAGACTGGGATGGTTCTTTCAACTTAAGTATGTTTAAAATATTCAAAGAGATGCAGGAAGAAAGATTCAGTAATTTAATAGCAGTGTGAAAAAAAATACCAGCAGATTTGAGGAAGAACCAAATACAAATTATGGCAATGAAACAAATAGTAATAGAACAAATAGATAGACCAACTGGTGAATTTCTAACTAAATTTCCATTATACCACCTATTAACTAGGTTTGGGTTGGGTGAGTTTATTTCTCTGATCCTAGTTTTCACATTTCTGAAATGGTCTCAAAATATGTAGCTCATAAGATTTTTGTGTAATTTGAATGAATATACAAAGACTGGCATATAGTTGATCTTAACCTTGTTCCTTTTTCACACTTCTGCCTAGTGTTTTGTCTTGTTTAATAATTAATACTTGAATTTTCCACTACTAGACTGTAAGTTCTTTACAAGCAAGGTCTAGTATAAAGTTTGCATATAGAAAGTTCTGGTTAAATACAATTTTATGTAATAAAAATATTATAAAACATACACAATATAAGGAAAGTAAAATATATTTTAAAATAAAAAATCAAGGTGGACAATGAAATAAATCTAGGAGAAATGTCAGTATCCAAATACACTAACAAATTCTGAACAATTGCCCCAAATTTGGATTTACAGTTCCTGAAATTCAGCCACACCTACTGAGGTAGATCCAGAGTCAGCAAGCTTTTTCTGTCAAAGACCAGAGAGTAAATATTTTAGGCTTTGCAGGTAATAAAGTTTCTGTTTCAACTACTCAGTTCTGTCATTACAGTGCCAAAGCAGGCACAGACAATATGTAAATAAATAAGCATGGCTGTGTTCCAATAAAACTTTATTCATAAAAACAGGCTGCAGACTTGATTCAGTCCACTGGACTTACTCTAAGTCCTGTGTTTGTCAAATTCTAAGGTAGCTACCTTTTCTCTATGCTCTTTTACCATTTAGTCCTCATTTTTATTAGTTATTATCATTCCATACAGATATTATCAATATACAACTGCCTCCACAATTAGACCATGAATTTCCCCAGATTAGGAACATGAATGATTCATTTTTGCAACCTTAGTAGTAGCTAGCAAAGGCTTGGTATAGAATAGGAAATTTATAAATATTTGCCATAGAAATGGATGCTTGAGGGGAGAGGAGGGTCTAATTTTTTTCTTTCTCTCTCTTTTTTTTCTTTGAGATGGAGTTTTGCTCTTGTTGATCAGGCTGGAATACAGTGGTATGATCTTGGCTCAATGCAACTTCTACCTCCCGAGTCCAAGTGATTATCCTGCCTCAGCCTCCCAAGTAGCTGGGATTACAGGCATGCGCCACCATTCCTGGCTAATTTTGTTTTTTGTTTTTTTAGTAAAGACAGGATTTTTCCATGTTGGTCAGGCTGGACTCGAACTCCTGACCTCAGGTGATCTGCCTGCCTCAGCCTCCCAAAGTGCTGGGATTATAGGCATGAGGCCACTGCACCCAGCCAGGGAGGGTCTAATTGAATCTGTACTGGTCTTAGTGACTTACTTGACAAATAGAATTTGACAGAAATGACACTGGGGAAGTTCTGGAGCTAGGACATAAGAAATCTTATAGCTTCTGCTTGGGTCTCTTGAAATCCTGTTTGGAAATCCTGAGCAGCTATGTAAGAACTCAGACTGCTCTGTAAGACACAGCGTGTGGAGAGGCCCTGAGACTACATGTAAAAGGAGAGTGCCTAAGTCAAGTCTTCCAGCCATCCCCATCAAGGCACCAGGCCAGGGGAATACCATGAGTGGTTCAAGTTGATGCAGTATGGAGCAGAAGAATCATCCAGCTGAGCCCTGTCTGAATCCCTGACCAATGAAGTCATGAGATACTATAAATTGGTAGTTATTCTAGGCTACTACAACTTGGGGTACTTAGTTATACAGAATCAGATTACTGGAACATTTGGAGACATAAGTACATCATTGAGTGGCTCCATTCATGTTTCTGAGTACCACTGTCTAAGGGTGTTCTTTCTGCAGGCAGTCCCCAGAGTTGTCCTGTTCTGCCTTTCTCTTTCTTCTCCTGGCTGCTGTTCACCTTTAAAATTTGGTCTTCAGAACCTACCCTAATCCCTGCTGCCTCCCAAAGGCTTTGTGGACTCCCCTCAGGCCACGGTCAGCACTTTGTTCTCTGCATACGAATAGTGGGTATTTCCTGTATCATCCATTGCAATTTCTGATATGACTGTTGCCTAAAATTGTGTTTAAATCTTACCTGGGCTTTTACATTTTTCTATTCCTGAATTTGCAGGAGATTGGGCTGTATGGCCTCTGAGCTCTCTTCCAGCTCAACAATTCCAGGATTATATGTAAGATATGTGAGCATTTACTCTAGTCAGATCTGAACTTCTTCTCTTTGGGAGTATTTTGGGAATAAGGCCTGGGGCAATCGTCTTTTAAAAAGAGTTTTTCTCTGCCGCCCAGGCCGGAGTGCAATGGTATGATCTAAGCTCACTGCAACCTCTGCCTCCCAGGTTCAAGTGATTCTCATGCCTCAGCCCCCCCAAGTAACTGAGACTACAGGCACGTGCCACCATGCACAGCTAATATTTGCACTTTTAGTAGAGACAGGGTTTCACCATGTTGGCCAAACTGGTCTCAAATTTCTGGCCTCAAATGATCCGCCCATCTTGACCTTTGAAAGTGCTGGAATTACAGGCATAAGCTACAGCACCTGGCCTATTCTGCCTTTATATGGGATGAGCATGAAAGTGACCTTGGAGAAAGAAATATACATCTTGGACTCTGGAACCAAGCAGACAAAGCCTAGGTATTTTGAGGAGCTCTGAGAATCACCAGGGATGATCACTTGGGGATCTCCAGCACCTGGAGACCTTGGGAAGTGGAGACCGTGCATAGCCTCTCCTATGGGATGAGGCGCCCTTAGGCCCAGCTCGCAGGTTGCTAAGCAACCTGGAAAGAGCTCAGCAGGGTCACTGGGTCAGTCTTGTCTGCACAGGGACAAGGAGGATGTGCTCCCTTTCCCTTTCATGTTCACCAAACCCTGGCCTCTTCTATTTTGCCCTATAGTCTAAAACAATCCTAAACCTCCGCGTTTGTGTTGTCAGGACCCATCCCACCAGCTTTGTCCCATGGAGAACAAACATGCTCTGTGCCTCATCCGTGCTGTCAAGAATTTCTTTTTCTCACACTCTGCATCCTTCAGCAGTCCTTCATGAAACCACAGCAGATGTTTCTCAGTCCTTTCATTTTCCTTTTTCAGAGGAATTGTAATCGGCTGTGCTTTAATTAGGATCTCCCCGAGGATACTTCGGCTTTCTTCCACACCCGGGAGTCTGCAGATTCCCTCTTAGTGCACCAGGCTGATTAGATTTCTTAATTCCCTAAAATATGCTGTCTCGAAGCCTAATACCCTTGTAGGGATGAGGTCTGTTTCTCTCCCTCTCCTCGTTACAATGCTAAATCCAGGCAGTGGTCACCCTTATGGCGCTTGCTTCTTCCCTGGCTTCGGACCCCTTTCGTGGATGGGTAAGTGATCCCTTAAGAGAAACCTCTCTTTGCATGCACAGCCTCACTGAAGCTGAAAAGTGTCCTCTGCACAGATTTTAAAAGTCATGGCACCAGTCTCCTGAGTTGGATCTAAATTGGGGTAGGTGCCTAGCATGAACCTTGTTCAGGTTTAGTTGTAGCTTCTCTTTCTTCGCAGTCAATTATTGCATGAATTTTTCTTGTGCTCCTAACATGTACCATGGTGATATAATGGCTAACATGATTCCTAATTTCATGGAAATTATAGAGATAACACATGAAAAGATAATTAAATACCATGGGATGCTGTGAAAGGTGCTTTGCAAAAATCGTGACTCCTTGGCAGGGGTTTAAGTCTTTGAGGGATAGGGAAAGATTTCTGGGAAAAGCAACAACTAAATTGAGACTTGAATAGTAAGTAGGAGTTTTCAGAAGACTGAGAATGGGATGAGAAGGTATGCTAGAAGAGAGGAGAGCATTCTAGGCGAAGGGAAGATCCTGAGGTGAGAGACAGTGAGGCTTGTCCTGGGACCTGCAAAAATGTCCTTGTTGCTGGAGTGCAGTGCAACGGACAAGGAACTACAGGTAGAGGGAGCAGAATGAAGCGTGTTGAGAGGAAGACGGAAAGGTAGGCAGGGGCCAGAGCATGCAAGAGCTTGTGAGTCCTGTGAAGTCCTTTGTGCTGCATCAGATAGAGGTGGGTCCCTCCCTTATTTCGTTAATAATGTGGAGATCAGCACCTGGCACATCCCAGGATTTGGGAGAGGTGCCGAGTACTCACACCATCGTTAAGGCTGGTCCCGGCAGCAGGTGCCACTGAAACCTAAAACACACACCATCTCTGCTCTTCGAAGCCTGTAAACCTTCTGACAAAGAAAAGACAAAATAGGTCCCAGCAGGGAATTAGACAAAAAATACTTACAGCCTCAATGAACCAAGAGCTGGGTGTTCTGGGCTGTTGAAGAAAAAACTGGAGTGATGGGATAGAAGCTGCTTTCAACTTTCTACTGTTGGTATTACCACCACTACCACTTCCAAGCATGGTCCAATATCCACCCCAGGTGGATGCTATTGTTAATATATGCCACAGATGTATGGGTTGCCTTTTTTATTTTATGATGTTTTGAAAATTCAGAGTTTGTCTCAAAAGCTTCTTTTTGGGTTAGAGAGTAGAAGAATGGAAGGAGGAGGCAGAGAGGGCAGTCGTGTTTGTTGTTTTTTTGTGTGTCCATGTTCAGGGTAAAGCAGAGGAATCAAGCTGTCCATTCCTTTCTAGAAGGACCCAAGGCCAGGGAAAAAAAAGGAAAATTTTGGATATCAGAAATCAGAACAGGCCTGGAGTTAGGGAATACATTTGGAAAGACATGGACTAAAGCACCGGAAGACATCAGAATTTGAGGTTGGCTAAAGGACAAAACTGCAAAACCCCAATTACAGATTGAATCAAATTATCATCTGCTGGACATTACAACACTTAAGACACATGGAGAGTGAAAACAATATGCATTTATCACACATTCACTATGTACCAGGCACAACATTTTATGGAATATGATTCCTGGCACATCCCAGGAATTGGGAGAGCCACTGAGTATTCACACCATAGTTACGGCTGGTCCTAGCAACAAGTGCCACTGGTAGATAGACAGATAGATAGACAAACAGATACAGGTACATAGCTAGGTAAGTAGGTAGATAGGTAGCAGATTCTCTGTCTCCCTATTCCTTCTGGTAAGAAGATAAAAGCTAGTGGCTTCAAAAGCATAACTGAGCAAGGTACATTCAATATTCGTAGAAAAGGTCTACGTGTGGTAGGAAAGAGACACAGGATAGGCATGCGTGTCAATTAAAAGATTACGGTAGTGTGGTAAACTAGCCTTATAAGTAGATCTCATACACAGCCTGGGTGAGGACTGTTGGTGCAGTATTAACTCTCACAGGAATAGATATCCAGTTTCATTTCACTACTCCAGGCTGCTGAAAAAAACTGGGATAAAAAGGCAAGACGGCGGCCAGACGTCTTGTCTCAAGCCTGTTACTCCAGCACTTGGGGAGGCTGAGGTGGGCAGATCACCATAGGTCAGGAGTTCAAGACCAGCCTGGCCAACATGGTGAAACCCTGTCTCTACTAAAAATACAAAAAATTAGCCGGGCATTGTGGAGGATGCCTGTAGTTCCAGCTACTCATAAGGCTGAGGCTGGAGAGTCACTTGAACCTGGGAGGCGGAGGTTGCAGTGAGCCAAGACTGCACCACTGTACTCCAGCCTGGGTGACGGAGTGAGACGCCATCTCAAAAAAAAAAAAAAAAAAAAAAAAATCAAGAAGGGACCCAAAGCAGATGGTTCTCAAGTCTTCCCCCTATGTCTCTTCACCTTTGCAGTTTTCCATCTCCTCCTCCCAGCAACAGAAGCAGATGCAGGAATCCTGAGATGCAAAAGCAAGCTGAAAACTCAATAATTGCTAGGAAATAATGATAGTCTAAGGAAGAAGGAGAGGAGGAGGGAAGGAGTCTTGGCGAGAAAGATGGGCATCTGCTCTACATTCTTCCCTGGCTGGGAGATTGTCTGCAAGGGCACCCGGAGGCTGGCAGCTGGTACTATGAGCTGCTATAAAAGCCCTGTTATCCAGAATGATTAGAAACATCTAGTAGAAAAGATGGTTAGAGAAATCTTTTAGAAATGAAATATACATACCCTAAAGCTTTTGTTTCAACCTAAAACATATGACTGCATATTTGTTTGCCTTTTGCCATAGGGCCCATACTGTTCTGCAAATTGGATATCCCAATCTTCTTTTATGAGCCACCTTTACATTTCAATTCTAGTTTTAAAAACTTTTAAAATGGGATGAGGATGTCAAGAAACACATGAAACAATGTGAGTGAACAATCACTTCCCACTTTTACCATTATTTTCCATCCACTTAGTATAACCTCACATATATCTGATGGCACAGCATTTTTAAATAACTGCTTTTTCAAGCTTCTCCAACTAATTTCATTTCGTTTTTATGGAGACACTGCTCTATTTCCTTGTACATGCACATTTTATTAACTTATATAATATCTAATTAGGTTAAAGTAACAAGAGTAGCAGGATATCAAATAGGACTTTCACTGTTGACCCAGAATTGCTACTAAACCTCAAAGCAAATGGCAAAGTGGCCTCTAGTTGCCCACATTCTAAAGGGAAATGAGAGTATTAGGAGGCCGCACACCCCTTCAGGCTATCAAGGGGAGGCTGAAATCCCCAAACCTTCATTGTATATAAGCAGATGGGGAAGAGCTGGAATTCCAGGATATCAGCAGGACAATGTCATGTATGTGGGTGTGTTTATTCCCTTCCTCTCCACAATGGGAGCAGAAGGGTTGCTCCTCATTTCACGACATGAAAGGATGACTCTGAAGCATCCCCGGTAGAGACTGGAGGCACGTGCAATGATTATCATGTAGCACTTTGTTCTTTGGTTGTAGGATGGTTGTATATTATACTTTCTCATCTACCCCTGCTTCATGCCTATTTGAGTAGAGAGAGAACAAAATTTGGAGAAATGCTAGGGCGAAGAGGAGGAACCAGCAGGAAAAGCTGTGCTCCCACCATGAGAATGAGGAGCCTCTGTGGGTTTGTGGACACTGAACGATGTAACCAGGAGCTGGGACCAGAGGTGGTCACTGGTGAGGGGACGTCCCTAGCAAAAGCCTACAAGCTGGAATATGGGCCATAGCTAAGGGACACCTATCTTGGACCCATGCATATGCCCTTGTAGAGAGTCCACGTGAAGTGCCTACCTCACAAAGGGCATCTCTGGGAATCAGTGATGGACACTCGGCCTGTAGCATGAATCATTTCTCCCCTTTTCCAGCTTGTACCCCTGAAGTTAGAAAGAAGAGACGTTGTAATCATTGTGGAGAGGAAAGGAAGTACTTTTAGAAACTGTCTGTAATACCCATATAAATATATAGATACCTAACAATGAAAATAATGATTGCAAATCTTTCTATGGCACCTACTCAGTAATAGGCACTATTCTAAACACTTTACCTATGTTAATTAATTTCTAAATATTTGTTTTATATTGATATTTAGGAATATATAAGAATATACATAGACATATGTATACCTTTTAGCCTGTAAAAATGAACCTTATTTATTCAAAAGTGGGTACATGAAGCGCTGTTAGTTGCTTACTCAGCAGCCCCTCCACCATTCCTCTTTTCTAACAGAACTCAATTTTATTCTGGGTAGCCATATGCTTATCCCCAAGTGATGAATCATGATTGTTCTTCTCTATGCCTTATGACCCTGTTTTTGGGAAAAAGGTAAAAACTTTTCAGAAAGGTTTTGCTTTACTGATTAAAGGGGAAGATTGCTGGAGCTCTTTCTTCCGCGTTCTTTCTCCTTGGACACAGAGGTGGCATCTGGAGCTGCAGCAACCAGTTTGCATTTATTAGGTAACAAATATGAATAGGCAAATCAAAGCTGCTAAGGATAGTAGGATTAAAAGATGCATAGTCTTTGACTGTATTACGCAGCAGCTGAACCAACAACATACTTGTTGGGTTTTTTTTTGTTTGTTTGTTTTGCTTTTTTTTTTGAGATGGAGTTTCACTTTTGTTGCCCAGGCACGATCTCGGCTCACTGCAACCTCTGCCTCCCAGGTTCAAGCAATTCTCTTGCTTCAGCTTCCTGAGTTGCTGGGATTACAGGCATATGCCATCATGCCCAGATCATTTTGTATTTTTAGTAGAGACAGGTTTTCTCCATGTTGGTCAAGCTGGTCTCGAACTCCTGACCTCAGGTGATCTGCTCACCTCAGCCTCCCAAAACGCTGGGATTACAGCATGAGACACTGCGCCCAGCCTAACAACACACTTCTAAATGGGGAGGGGAGAATGTGAGTGTTGTTTAATCCTGGGTTAGGTTTCATGTTATTCACAAATGAAAACACTCATAATTAATAATATCCTCAAATAGTCATATACCTAAATTACAACATAAATCAGATTTAATAAATTTTAAAGCCCCTCTATTTTGTTTAGTTGTATATGTAAGTATATTATATCAGTGATCCAATGTAAGTGGATACAACTGTGTCAATTGTATATTAAGAAACAAAATAAGGTCTTTTCAGTATACTTGAAATGAATTCTTAAGAGTAATATATAAGTAGTACTCTAACTGTGAACAGTAACTACTATATAATTAGTCAGTCTGAAATGAAAAGGGATTGAGTGATTTGAAAACATGGTTCTGATTGAAAATATATGTGTGTGTGTATATATATATATATTCTGATTTCATATATATATATACATATATATGCAAAATCACAGGGCTTTACCATAAGAAGTGAAATTATATCTCATTTTTCTAAGCACTTCTGTTCTAACTATAAGAAGATAAGATTAAAATGACACAGTTTTAATTATTGTAGCTTTGTGAAACAGTTTGAAATTAGGAAGTATAATGCCTCTAACTTAGCTTTTCTTTCTCAAGGTTGTTTTGGCTATGTGGGGGTCTTTTGTGACTCCATATGAACTTTAGAATTTTTTCTATTTATGTAAAATATGCTATTGGCATTTTTATAAGTATTGCATTGAATCTGTAGATTGCTTTGGGTAGTATGGACATTTTAATAATATTAAATCTTCCAATCCATTAACACAGAATATCTTTCCATTCATTTGTATGTTCTTTAATTTCTTTCATCTTTCTTCTATTGTTTTCAGTGTATAAATCTTTCACTTACTTGATTAAGTTTATTCTTAAGTAGTTCATTCTTTTTGATGCTATTATAAATGGAATTATTTTCTTAATTTCCTTTTTGGATAGTTTATTGTTAGTGTATAGAAATACAGTTGATTTTTGTATATTGATTCACTGTCCTGCAATTTTACTGAATTTTTTTTTATTTGTTCTGTTTTGTTTATTTGTGTGTGTGTGAAGTCTTTAGGGCTTTCTAATTATAAGATCACGTCATCTGTAAACAGAAAGTTTTACTTCTCCCTTTCCAATTTAGATGGCTTTATTTCTATTTCTTGCCTAATTGCTCTGGCTAGGACTTCCAGTTCTATATTGAATAGAAACTAGAGGAGGCATCCTTGCCTTGTTCCCTATTATACAGGGAAAGTTTTCAGCTTTTCACCATTGAGTATGATGTTAGCTTGCCAAGTGGAATTTTATTACAGAGGTAGAAAAAAAAAAGAGTATGATGTCAGCTTTTCACATATGGCCTTCAACATGGTGAGTTAAAATCCTTCTGGTCCTAGTTTGCTCAGAGAATTTTTATCATGAAGCAGTGTTGAATTCAGCTAAATGATTTTTCTGCATCCATTAAGACGATCATATGATTTCTTCATTCGATTAATGTGCTGTATCATTGTATCACATTATTAATTTTTGTATGTCAGACAATTCATACATTTCAAGAATAAACCCCACTTGGTTATGGTGTATGCTCCTATAGCTGCTCAGGAAGCTGAAGTAGGAGGATCACGTGAGCCCAGGCGATGGAGGCTGCAGTGAGTCATAATTGCACCACTGCACTCCAGCCTGGGCAACACAGTGAGACCTTGTCTAAAAGAGAGAGAGAAAGAAAGAAGAGGAGAGAGAGAGAGATGACAATGCAACAGAATAGAAAGCCCAGTAATAAACCCATGTGTATACAGTTAACTGATCTTTGACAAGTGTGCCAAGAATACAACATGGGGAAAGAAAAGATACCCTATCAACAAATGCTGTTGAGAAAACTCTGCTCTTTTCTTACTGCATACACCAGAATAAACTTAAAATTAATTAAAGACTTAAAGATAGACCTGAACTTCAAAACTCCTGGAAGAAAACATTCAAAACTCCTGGAAGAAAACATAGAAAAGCTTTATGACATTGGTCTTGGCAATAATTTCTCAAATATGATACCAAAATCACTGGCAACAAAAGCAAAAATTAACAAGTGGTACTACATCAAACTAAAAAGCTTCTACACAGGAAAGCAAACAATTAATAGAGTGAAAGGCAACCTAAGGCACGGAAGAAAATATTTGCAATGTAAACCATATATCTGCTAAGAAGTTAATTTCTAAAATATGTAAGGAACTTCTACAACTTAATAACAAAAACAAATAACCCAAGTAAAAATGAGCAAAAAGGCTGGGCACAGTGGCTCACGCCTGTAATCCCAGCACTTTGGGAGGCTGAGGCGAGTGGATCACCTGAGGTCAGGAGTTTCAGACCAGCCTGGCCAACATGATGGAATCCTGTCTTTACTAAAAATACAAAAAATTAGCCAGGTTTGGTGGTGGGTGCCTGTAATCCCAGCTATTCAGGAGGCTGAAGGAGGAGAATTGCTTGAACCCAAGAGGCAGAGGTTGCAGTGAGCTGAGAGCAAGCCATTGCACTCCAGCCTGGATGACAGAATAAGACTTTGTCACAAAAAAAAAAAAAAA
>PVKP010047816.1:0-14826 GCA_004027715.1 Plecturocebus donacophilus | reverse complement strand
GGTGGTGTGCACCTGTAGTCCCAGCTGTGTGGGAGGCTGAGGCAGAGGACCACTTGAGTCTGGCACTTTGAGACCATGGTGAGCTATGATCGTGACACTGCACTCCAGCCTGGGTGACAACGAGACCACATCTCTTTTTTTTTTTAGATGGAGTTTCACTCTTGTTGCCCAGGCTGGAGTACAATGGCGCGATCTCAGCCCACCGCAACCCCCTTCTCCCAGGTTCAAGCAATTCTCCTGCCTCAGCCTCCCCAGTAACTGGGATTACGGGCATGGGCCACCACGCCTGGCTTATTTTTTGTATTTTTAGTAGAGACGGGGTTTCTCCATGTTGGTCAGGCTGGTCTCAAATTCCTGACCTCAGCTGATCCACCCGCCTCAGCCTCCCAGTGTGCTGGAATTACAGGCGTGAGCCCATTCAAAAAAGAAAAAACAAAAGCAAACTTCTGTCTTTTCTGCTCCATCTCCAGCACCTAGAATAGGTGCTCAATACACATTTTTGAACAAACAAAAAAGAACAGAAAAAATAAAATTGACGACCCCCCTCAAACATAGGAATGACAAAGAAGGAATATAGGGGGAAAAGAAAATTAGATGTTCGACTAACAACGTACAATATCAGACTTCTAGGAATTTAGAAAGCAAAACAAAAAGAGTGACTCAAGCTGGGAGCGGTGGCTCACACCTATAATCCCAGCACTTTGGGAGGCCAAGATAGGAGGATCACTTGAGCCCAGGAGTTTGAGACCAACCTGGGCAACATAGCAAGACCTCGTTTCTACTAAAAATTTTAAAATTAGCCAGGTCTGGTGGCAAATGCCGGTAGTCCCAGCTACTTAGGAGGCTGAGGTGGGAGGATCGCTTGAGCCCAGAAGGCCGAGGCTGCAGTGAGCCGTGATTGCACCACTGCGCCCCAGCGTGGGCAACAGAGCGAGACCCTGTCTCAAGAAAAAAAAAGTGAATCAAATTATCAAAGAAAGAATGTAATATTTCCAAGAATTAAAGAACATGGAGGAATAAAAGAACATGAATCTTGAGATGGAGAGACCCACCAGGTGCCCAGCTGAGTAAGTGAAAAATGACCCACATCAAGGCAGATTGTTCTGAAACCTCAGAACACCAGAGACAAGGAGAGGATGCTACCGCTTTCAGAGAAAATTCAGATCAACTGCAAAGAATCAAGAATCAGAATAGCTTTAGACTTCTGAATAGCACCACTGGAGGCTAAAAGACAATGGACGCCTTCAAAACTCTGAAGAAATAGAATTTCCAAACTAGAATTTGTCACCCTGATGAACTACCAAGTGCTTGATAAAAATTAGAATAAAAATATTTAAGATATGCAGTATCTTTTTAAAATGGCTTCCATGCACCTTTTCTCAGGAATTTACTAAAGGAAATACACCACCAAAACTAGGTAATAAGACACAAGAGATTCAGGATTCAAAAACTCTAACACAGGAAAGATGGAAAGATCCAGAATGACACTGGACCTAAGCCAGTATAGGGAGTCCAGATTGACGTGAAGATGTAAGTATGGGCCGGGCGTGGTGGTTCACGCCTGTAATCCCAACAATTTGGGAGGCCGAGGTGGGTGGATCACTTGAGGTCGGCGGTTTGAGACCAGCCTGGCCAACATGGTGGATCCCCGTCTCTACTAAAAATATAAAAATTAGACGGGTGTGGTGGTGGGGGCCTGTAATCCCAGCTTCTTGGGAGGCTGAGGCAGGAGAATCGCTTGAACCTGGGAGGTGGAGGTTGCAGTGAGCTGAGATCGTGCCACTGAACTCCAGCTTGGGCGCCAGAGCGAGACTGTCTCAAAAAAAAAAAAAAAAAAGATTTAAGTATGGTGCCCATGAAAATGCACCTCTCAGATCTCCAAGCACAGGGAACCATACTTGGCAAGGCCCGCAGCTGCCGTCCTCTAAACCCACACTCAAGTTTGGACCAAGGACATCCCTCCCACAAGCTGCTCTGGGTGAGTGACTGAGTGCAAGGACTCTAAGGGAGACCCGTGCCTGGGACTCCTCTGATGGCCGAGTTTGGCTGGAGACTCTCCACGGCTTTGTGACCCTTCCTCACTCTGTTCGTCGGTCTAGGATGTTCCCCCCAGCCCCTCTCCCCTTCACCTGGGGTCTGACGCTCCCCCAGCCCCTCTCCTTCACCTGGGGTCTGACGCTCCCCCAGCCCCTCTCCTTCACCTGGGGTCTCACGCTCCCCCAGCCCCTCTAGCTGCTCCCTGTGGTTTCTCCCAGAAGCACGTCTCCTAATAAATTCTTACACATTCAATTTCATCTTAGCGTCTGTTTCTCCAAAGACCCAGACTACCACAGGTGGAACCGGGAGTGGTCCGAGGAAACAGGAGGCAAGACAGGATTGGAACTGTCTCCCCGACTACCCAGCAGGGGAGGGTAGAGGATAAATGCCACCAAGTCGGCGGCATAAATAGATCCCAGTCCAACGTGGTGGCTCCACTGCTAAAGATCTGACCAGTGGTGATCTGGGAAATGCTGCGGCAGCTGTGAGGATACAGAATTCGACAATTACCCAGGGCAGAAGTGGGGGACAATGCCAGGGAAACTGCAGGGGGCTGCTCACTGCCAAACTGATGCTCTGTCTGCAGCAAGTGAGAAACTAGAACTGTGAACAAGCAGCTCATGGCTGAGTGTGAGCACCAGAGAGCCTTGGTACTGAGCAGTGTAAAAAGAATCTTTCATTTCCTTTTCTTTTTTAAATGGAGTCTCGCTCTGTTGCCCAGGCTAGGGTACAGTGGCACCAGACCATTCCACTGCAACCTCCACCTCCCGGGTTCAAGTGGTTCTCCACCCTCGGCCTCCCAAGCAGCTGGGATCACAGGAGCGCACACCACATCTGGCTAATAGTTGTATTTTTAGTAGAGTCAGGGTTTTACCGTGTTGGCCAGGCTGGTCTCGAACTCCTGACCTCAAGTGATCTGCCCACTTTGGCCTCCCAAAGTGCTGGGATGACAGGCGTGAGCCACCACGCCCAAATGAGTTTCCCATCTTGTTGGCTAGGCAGAAGATTCTTACAGTCTACATGTTAATTCCTGTTGGCTTTAGACATTGGAGGCGCCTTCTCCTGGTCTGCGATCTCTCTGTTAACTTCACTCCAAGGAACCCCCACCCATTCTGTCCTTTATGTCTCTGTCCTTCAGTGGTCATGGCAGCTCACCACCCACCTAGAACAATGCGGCAGTGAGAGAAGAGCAGTGCCCGAGGGCTGTGCGCGGGGACAAGCGTTTTGGTTTTTCTAAGTGGACAATCTATTTTTGTTGTTGATGATGTTTTTGAGATGGAGTCTCACTCTGTTGTCCAGGCTGGCGTATAGTGATGTGATCTCGGCTCACTGCAACCTCACCCCACCCACCGCACCACAACCCCCTACCGGGGTTCAAGCGATTCTCCTGCCTCAGCCTCCTGAGTAGCTGAGATTACAGCCATGTACCACCATGCCCATTCATTTTTATATTTTTAGTAGAGACGGGGTTTCACCATGTTGGCCAAGCTGGTCTCCAACTTCTGATCTCAGGGGATCTCCCCACCTGGGCCTCCCAAAGTGTCGGGATTACAGGCGTGAGCCACCGCGCCCAGCCTGAGTGGATAACCTATTGAAAGAACTAACGAAGCTCTTCACATAACCAGATAAACACAGAAATAAAAACGAAATGTATCAGCAATAAACAATCTTTTAAAAATAGTGGGTGACTTCTGGTTTCCCCCAAGGTGGTAAACTATCATGTAGGTTGCTGGCTTCCTTCGCCAAATGTGAGGGCTACAGAGATTAAAGGAAAGGGCTATGTTGATTCAGAGAACTAAAGATGAGAGGAAAATTCTAGGGAGAGAAGGCGTGAGCAAATGTAGAGGGAAGCATGGCACCCCAGAGCGGGGCAGAGCTGGGGCCGTGGCAGAATCGGGACCCTTGCCTACGTCAGCTATTAACTAGAAGGATTCACCTAACCTGATGAGGTTATATCGCGGCTAAGGTTTGCTAAGCAAAGGATACGCCACGGGACCAGCGAGAAAGATACACACAGACGAAGTCCAGGGAGGCCGACAGCAGGTTACACAGTGTGTTTTCTTTCCCGGTGTGAACCACAGAGATGTGAGGTGTCTCTGCCCAGGGAAACTCCAGGTCTCGAAGCCCACTGTTCTAAGAGGAGGATGGTCACGAAGGCACTTTCCTGCCACATGACCAGCCATGGTAACCAAAACCCAGCAGTCTAGAACGCACAGACGCACGTGCTCAGTTTTAACGTTGACGTTAAGCATTCTGACATCTGCCAGTCTGCTCATCTCGCCCCGGTGCCCTGAGCCTAGAGTCACATGATGCATCAGTAACTATGTGCACATTCCAAGGGTTTCGTTCTCAGCCTGTCCAGCTCAGCGCCAGAGCTCCGGGCACTCCCAGAGACCGGCAGAGACGAAGTGAACCAGGCCTGCTGGCAACAGAAACGCGGACTGTGGAAAACCCTTGGCCTTTACTCCTATCTCTTTTAGAACTCAGTAAAGCCATCTGGGCCAGATACCTTGCTTCTTCATTAAAAAAACAAAAACACAACACTGAGCTGTAAGCAGTGATGTCCACATAATTTGAGCGTACAGGCTTCGTGAATCTGTCCGCGTGGCCATGCCTGAACCACCACCGCCTGAAGCAGAATATAAAACCTTCCCGGCACCCACCAAGCTTCTCTGGTGCCCCTTGTCAGTAGTGCCCAAACTGTCCTAATTTCTGTCACCACAGATCAGTTCTGCTTGCGTTTGAAATTTACGTAATACAGTGATACATTATAAAGTCTTGAGTATAAACCTTTTTTTTTTTTTGAGAGAGTCTCACTCCGTCCCTCAGGCTGGAATGCAGTGGCGCAATCTTGGCTCACTACAACCTTCACCTCTGGGTTCAAGTTATTCTCCTGCCTCAGCCTCCTGAGTAGCTGGGATTACAGGTGCACACCACGACGCCTGGCTAGTTTTTGTACTTTTAGTACAGGGTTTCACCATGTTGGCCAGGCTGGTCTCGAACTCCTGGCCTCAAGTGATCTGCCTGCCTTGCCCTCCCAAAGTGCTGAGATGACAGGCGTGAGCCACCGCGCCCAGCCTAAGTATTACCTTTTTTAAAAAAAATTTATTGGCCAGGCGTGGTGGCTCACGCCTGTAATCCAAGCACTTTGGAGGCCAAGGCGGGCAGATCACCTGAGGTCAGGAGTTCGGGACCAGCCTGACCAACATGGTGAAACCCCGTCTTAAAAAAAAAAAAAAAAAAGTATTTAAAGTTTTAAAATTTAAAAAAGAAAAATTTAACTTTTATGCTTGTTTTGAGATGGGGGTCTCCTTATGTTTCCCAGGTTGGTCTCCAACTGCTGGAGGATCCTACCTCAGCCTCCAAGTAGCTGGGGTAATAGGTGCTCTCCACTGCACCCAGCTCTGAGTCTAACCTTTTTTGCTTAATGTTACATTTGTAAGATTCAACCATGTTAGGAATTTATGGTCAGTAGTTCATTTTTTTAATAGCTGTATGGATGTTCATTACTGGAAGACAGCATTTCTCCTCAATAACTATACCAATTTACCCTTCGTCTGCTCCGAGAGGCAATTCCAGTTGAGTTCCATTTCCACTGACAGTGTTAAGAGATGCCTTTTGTGAGGGCAAATCTTTAACTGCTTTTTCAATTTGTTCTAGTCTTACTGGTCTATTCTGTTTTTTTCTACCTTCTCTAGAATCAATTCTGTGAATTTGTTTTGCTGGAAGATAAATTATGTAGATTTTAAATTTCATCAGTACTAGGCCAGGTTTTGATATGCCGTTTTCATTTTGTGTATTAAATATAAAATAATTCAAAATCAAATTCTATTAAAAGCTTGTAGCAAAAATATGAATCCCCTAACTCACCTGTCTTACTTCCTCAGACTCTTACAGTATTTATATGTTTATGCCTTTTTTTTAAAAGATGGGGTCTTGCTATATTGCCCAGGCTGGTCTTGAACTCCTGGCCTCAAGTGATACATTGACCTTGACCTCCCAAAGTCCTGGAATTACAAGTGTGAGACCCTACACCTGGCCCATTTATGCTTTTTAAAAATATATCAATTGGCTGGGCACGGTGGCTTACTCCTGTAATCTAAGCACTTTAGGAAGCCCAGGCGGGCAGACTGTGGTCAGGAGTTCCAGATCAGCTTGGCCAACATAGTGAAACTCTGCCTCTACTAAAAATGTAAAAATTAGCCAGCCTGGGTGGTGCGCACTTGTAATCCCAGCTACTTGGGAGGCTAAGGCACAAGAGTCACTTTAACCTGGAAGGCAGAGGTTGCAGTGAGCCACAGTGAGCCAAGATCGTGTCACTATTCTCCAGACTTGGGGACAGAGTAAGACTCTGCCAAAAAAAAAAAGGTTGGGGGAGAACCTTTCCAGGCTGTAGTCAGAGAGGAAGGATGTGTCTATTGGACAATGGCCAGAGAGTTGCAATACTGGTGGCTTTGAAGATGGAGAAGGGGGCCACAAGCCAAGGAATGTGGGCAGCCTCTAGAACTTAGAAAAAGTGAGGAAATGGATTCTCCCCAACAGCTCCAGAAAGGAATGTAGCCCTCCTGACCCCAAGATTTGAGCCCAGTGAGACCAGTGTCGCACTTCTGACCTACAGAACTGTAAGATAATACATTTGTACTTTTTATTTTTGAGATGGAGTCTCACTCTGTCACCCAGGCTGGAGTACAGTGGCACCATCTTGGCTCACTGCAGCCTCCAGCTCCCAAATTCAAGCAATTCTCCTGCCTCAGCCTCCCAAGTAGCTGGGAATATATGCATGAACCATCACACCTCGCTAATTTTTGTATTTTTAGTAGAGATGGGGTTTCACCATGTTGGCCAGGCTGGTCTCGAACTTCCGACCTCAAGTGATCTGCCCGCCTCAGCCTTCCAAAGTGCTGGAATTATAGGCATGAGCCACTGTCCGCGGCCCATTTGTACTTTTTAAAGCCACTACATTTGTGGTGGCTTCTTACAGCAGAAGTAGCAAAACAATAGAGAGATCATATCCCTTAACCATCTCTACAACCTCAAGCTTCCTGGGAGTCTCCTTCCAACCTTGCTGGTCTTTCTAGTAATTGTGGTCTCCTGGCTTCTTGCAATTAAGTGGAATATGTGACTGGTGATGAATCCAGCTCTGGCCTGCAGAGGGGAAGTCACCACCGACCTGCTTAGCAAGGCTTGCCTCTCTCACCAGTGCCCTGCTGGTGGCCCTGGTGGAAGGGTATCCTCTGGTGGGCCTTCTCCCTCACACAGCACGTTCATTCCAGCATGCCCCCTTCGCTTGCTCTCTTTAGTCCTCAACTCAGTCATTTCAACTCCACTAAGTGGGTATCATTCATTCCAGGCTTTTTTTTTAAATGGAGTTTCACTCTGTCACTGAGGCTGGTGCGACCTTATCTCACTGCAACCTCCATCTTCCAGGTTCAAGCGATTCTCCTGCCTCAGCCTCCTGAGTAGCTGGGATTACAGGCACATGTCACCGCACCTGGCTAATTTTTCTATTTTTATTTTTAGTAGAGATGCAGTTTCATCATGTTGGCCAGGCTGGTCTCAAACTCCTGGCCTCAAGTGATCCACCCACCTTGGCCTCCCAAAATGCTGTGATTACAGGTATGAGGCACCATGCCTGGCCTTTTCCAAGCTACTTAGAGCTACCTGAGCAGTATTTTTGCTCCGTCTCCTGGGTTCACGGTTTGGGTGTTAAATCCCATGTCCCAGCAAAGTGTCCAAAGTCAACGAGTTATTGTATATCCAAATTCCTGCCTCCTTTATGAAGCACCTTCAAAATCTATTCCAGGAGCACCCCGCCACTCCTGCTCACACATGCCAGCTAGCTCCTGCAGTTCTTCAGCGGCAACAGCAGGCACGATTCTACCCTGGGGGGGGGCGTCCGTATAGCGCCTGAGTATGGGCAGCACCTGTGAATAGGCTGGAACTCTCTCCACAGTTATGTGACATTATAGGGCAAAGCTGAAGGGATGATGCAGACGCAATGAAGGTTTCAAATCAGTTTACTTGGAATTAAGAGGGAGTTTATTCTAGCTTTATTCTAGAAGTTTTTTTTTTCTTTTTTGAGACGGAGTCTTGCTTTGTCACCCAGGCTGGCGTGCAATGGCACAATCGCGGCTCACTGCAACCTCTGCCTCCCAGATTCAAGTGATTCTCCTGCCTCAGCCTCCTGAGTAGCTGGGATTACAGGCGCACATCACCACATGCCCAGCTACTTTTTGTATTTTTTTTTTTTTTTTTTTAGTAGAGATGGGATTTTGCCATGTTAGTCAGGCTGGTCTTGAACTCGTGACCTCAGGTGATCTGCCTGCCTCAGCCTCCCAAAGTGCTGGGATTATAGGCATCTGCCACCACACCCGGCCTATTCAAGAACTTTTAAAGAACTCGACCTAATCAGTGAGCCTTTAAGTTCTAGAGCAGGTATGTCCAATCTTTCCCTGGGCCACCTTGGAAGAAGAACTGTCTTGGACCACACATAAAATATTAACGATAGGCCAGGCGTGGTGGCTCACATCCTGTAATCTCAGCACTTTGGGAGGCCAAGGCAGGTGGATCATGAGGCCTTGATCAACGTGGTGAAACCCCGTGTCTACTAAAAATACGAAAATTAGCTGGGCGTGGTGGCAAGCACCTATAATCCCAGCTATTTGGGAGGCTGAGGGAGAGAACTGCTTGAACCCTGGAGGCGGAGGTTGCAGTGAGCCAAGATTGTGCCACTGCACTTCCGCCTGGACAACAGAGCAAGACTGTCTCAAAAAAAAAAAAAAAAAAGCCAGGCCCGGTGGCTCACGCCTATAATCCCAGCACTTTGGGAGGCCGAGGCAGGTGGATCACGAGGTCAAGAGATGGAGACCATCCATCCTGGCCAACATGGTGAAACCCCCCCCTACTAAAAATACAAAAATCAGCTGGGCGTGGTGGCGTGTGCCTGTAATCCCAGTTACTCAGGAGGCTGAGGCAGGAGAATTGCTTGAACCCAGAAGGCAGAGGTCGCAGTGAGCTGAGATCAGGCCACTGCACTCCAGCCTGGTGCCTGGCGACAAAGTAAGACTCTGTCTCGATCTCTTGACCTTGTGATCCACTCACGTTGGCCTCCCAAAGTGCTGGGATTACAGGCGTGAGCCACAGCGCCCAGCCTTGAGACTCTAGGGGGGGGAAAAAAAAGAAAAAAAAACAAACCCTAACAATAGTTGATGAGCTTAAAAAAAAAAACAAAAACCTCATGATGTTTTAAGAAAGTTTACAAATTTGTGTTGGGCTGCCTTCAAAGCCATCCTGGGCTGCATGCAGCCAGCAGGCCGTGGATTAGACAAGCTTGTTCTAGATTCAGAGATGTTCCCTTGCTGGCTTTGAGAGGAAGGGCTGTGGAAAGAAATTCAGGGGGTCCTAGGGGCTGAGAGTGGTTTCCAGCTGAAAGCTAGCAAGAAAGAAGGGACCTCTGAATTCTGCTATGCTCATGTGAGCTTGGAAGGGAACTGAGTTTCAGATGAGCTGCAGTCTCTTGATTTCAGTTTGTAAGACCCTGGACATCCAGCTAGGCCACATGGACTCCTGAACCATGAATACTATGAGATGGGTTTTATTTTATATTTATTTATTTAGAGTCAGGGCCTTGTTCTGCTGCCCAGGCTGGAGTGCAGTGGTATAGTCAGCTCACTGCAGCCACAAACTCCTGGGTTCAAGTGATCCTCCTAATTTAAACTCCCAAGTAGCTGGGACTTCAGGCATGCACCACTGAGCCTGGCTAATTTCTTATTTTTTTGTAGAGAGAGGGTCTCACTATGTTGCCTAGGCTGGTCTCAAACTCCTGGCCTCAAGTGATCCTCCCTTCCTGGCCTCCTATATATAGGAGTGATCCTATCTATAGCTAGGACTATATATAGTCCTATATATAGACAGGACTTCCTGGCCTCCTATATATATAAGTGATCCTATCTATAGCTAGGACTATAGATATGTGCCACCACGTCCAGGTCATTTATTTATTTTTTGTAGAGATAGGCTCTCCCTGTGTTACCCAGGCTGGTTTTGAACTCCGGGGCTCAAGCCATCCTCCCATCTTAGCCTCCCAAAGTGCTGATTACAGGGCTGAGCCACTATGCCTGGCCCTTTAAGATGGGTATTTCTTCAAGTCACTGTGTAGTAATGTGTCACTAAAGTAGAAAACCAGTACCAGTGTAGGGTCGCTTTCTTATCAGCCCCAGCCTGTCCCCAGCTGGGTGACGCTGGGCTTCAATCACAGTCATGGGCCCGGCAGCCAGGAGAGGCTGTGAGGGCCGCCGCAGAGGGGTACCTGTGGCCTTGTTGGGAGAGGCTTCTACAGACTCTTCCAGCACAGCAGAAGCACCTGCCTTCCTATGGAGAGGGAACCACCCATCCTCTGCACCCTGGAGTCTGGAACCAGGGGCATCTGTTCACATGGCTCCATTTTCCGGATGCCAGGTTTTCCTTCCCCCGCCCCTGCCCTTGGCATAAGGGACCTGCCGGGGCTGCGTATTCAGTCTCTGGAGCTCTGAAAATTCCTGTTAGGTCTCTGGCTGGCTGCACTGTGTCTGCCCTTCTGCTACACATAGGAGCCTCTTTAACTGATACACAATAATTGTACATGTACATATTTGTGGGGTACGTGTGATATTTTGATGCGTGCATAAAATGCTTAATGATCAAATCAGGTAACTATCCATCACTTCAAACATCTATCACTTTATCACTTCTTTGTGTTGAGAACATACCAAATCTTCTATTTATTTTGAAATATTCAAAAAATTATTCATAACTATAATTACCATATTGTGTGAACACTAGAACATATTCTTTCTACCTAACTGTATTTTTTTTTCCTTTTCCTAAGACAAGTCTCTGTCGCCCAGGCTGGAGTGCAGTGGTGCAATCTCCACCTTCCAGGTTCAAGTGATTCTCCTGCCTCAGGTTCCCGAGTAGCTGGGATTACAGGCATCCACCACCACACCCAGCTTATTTTGTATTTAATAGAGATGGTGTTTTGCCATGTTGGCCAGGCTGGTCTCAAACTCCTAACCTCAGGTGATCCACCCGCGTGAACCACCGTGCCCGGCTTAACTCACTTTTAAAAAAGGAAAACCACACCCTGTATGAGTCCTTTTTGCAACCATACATCTGACAATTAGTATCAAGAGTATACACATAGGATAATTACAAATCAATTACAACCCAAAGAAGAAACAGGCAACAGCAATTCACAGGAGAAACCAGAATGACCAATCACCATGCGAAAAGACGTGCAATTTCTCAAGAAACCAGGGAAATGCAAGTTAAATTCGCAACCCTATTGAAGAACATTGGTAAAATCTGCGGGTGCTGAGGAACGGGGAGCACGTGCGTGCGTCATCAACCCTCGCAGACGCTTAGAGGGAGATCCCACCACTGACCAACTACTGGAGGGCCACTTGGAGAGAGCTGGTGAAGCTGTTTCTTCAGGCCCAGCAAGCCCACTTCCATTTAAATGCTCAGAAGTTTAAATTCTCACACTTGAACAAGGACACACGTGCCAAAATGTTCACTGCATCATGGTTTATGAGAGTAAAAAACGACCCCAAAGAGAGTCTATACCATGGGGCACAGTGCGGCAATTCAAATAAATGAACTAGAAATTCATGTATCAACATGGAAAAACCAAATCGCTAATGTTCAATCTTTACAAAAGTACTTTAGTGCCATGAAGCACATCTCAACGGATTTCAAAACATTCAAATAATGTAGAAAATGTGCTGAGACCACAATGCAATTAAGGTAAAAACCAGCAACAAGCGGTATGGAATTTCCTGCTGGGGTGATGAGAATGTTCTGGAACTAGATGGTGGAGCTGGTCGCACATTGTGAATGTCCTGAATGCCACTGAGTGTACCCTTTAAAATGCTTCAAACTGTAAACTGCATCACAATTTTTAAAAATCGTTGGCCAGGCGCCGGTGGCTCATGCACTTTGGGAGGCCGATGCGGGCGGATCACAAGATCAGGAGTTTGAGATCAGCCTGGCCAACAAAGTGAAAACCTACTAAATATACAAAAAATTAGCCGGCATCATGGTGGGTGCCTGTAATCCCAGTTACTCAGTAGAATGAGGCAGGAGAATTGCATGAACCCAGGAGGTGGAGGTTACAGCGAGCCAAGGTCGTGCCATTGCACTGCAGCCAGAGTGACAGTGCGAGACTTTATCTCAAAAAAAAAAAAAGGTTAACAAAAAATACCTAAGAAAACCCCGTATTTATAAAATAATGCTGTTGGGCCAGGCATGCTGGCTCACACCTGTAATCTCAGCACTCTGGGAGGCCGAGGTGGGCAGATCACTTGAGCCCAGGAGTTTGAGACCAGCCTGGGCTGGTCAGATCTTTAGCAGAGATGGTGAAACCCCATAGGTGACCTCTCAGCTACACACAACACAGGCTCCTGGGCCTTGAGAAGAGCTGATACGGAGACGGCTGGCACCGTCTGAGTGGAGCGTGGAGATGTGAGCATTGACAGGTTAAGCTCCCAGCTTGGCTAGCAGGCCGGTTGTTACATAAGTGAACGTCCCTGCCCTTAGGAAATACACACTGAGGAATCTGAATCAAAGGGGCACGGGCTGTAGGACAGTTCAGGCTCCAATGTCCCCAGGGCTAAGTCCAGATTCAGTTCCAAGCAAGAGGAGCTTCCACTAACTTGGCAGCACCCTGTGAAGCCGAGGGTTTGTGCCGACCCTCCCTCCCTCCCTGAAGGGCAGACCCTGGACCCGCGATGGCACAGAGAAGCCCCCGAGTGCCCAGAATGGCTCTTGGCTCGGAGCCTCGGTTGCTTCATCTGAAGAGGACGACGCTAGGCCTCCGAGGCTGCCCTGTGGCCCTGAGGCCGCGAGGCACTTCCTGGCAAGGCTCTTCCCCGCCACCTGAACGAGGCCTGGGCAGGTCTGAGAAGCAGAAACCCCGCCTGGGGCTGCCACCTGGGACGCACAGGCCTGTTTCTTGGCCTGGGCTGATTCCAGCCCTTTGCCTTGGTGGGAGCAGGGTGGCTTCAGTCGGCTTTGACTCTCCAGGGTCCCCCAGATCCTTCTCAGTGGGCGGGGCAGGGGGTCTGAGGCCTTCTGGGCCTGAACTCCAAGCTGGGTGGGGCCAAAGTCCCCAGCCTGGGATGAAGGCTGTGTGGGCTTCCCTCCCCCATTACCTAGAGGAAGGGTCCAAAGACCCTCAACCCCGGGCCTCATCTGCGCAGGAGGGGCACTGCCTCGCTGAGAGGGCCACAGAGCCTCTGAACACCCCCTCCCCACTGTTCCGGGGCTTGTGGGGACAGGGAATGACAGGCCTTCATCTGCGCCCAGGTGGAAAGGCTCAAACGCGGCTGCTTCTGGAAGCATCCTGGGTCCCCCTCTACTCTCATACCTTTGCCTTGCACCTGAGCCCAGGGCAGGAACAGGAGCAAATCCAGGAGACTTCAAGACAGCGTGAGCCAGAAGCCAAGACCCTGCAGCGCCTACCTGGAGCCAGGAGGAAAGCCCAGAGGCCCAAACTTCTGCGGGCTGCGCAGGACGCCACGGGCCTCGGGAGCCCGGGCGGACACGCTTCCCAGGAGCCACAGCTGTGCCTCGTTAGCAGGAAACGCACTACCCGTGGGCCCCATGCCCACCCTGTCTGTGGGGTAAATTAGAACCTAAATTTGCTCAAGGAAGCGCATCCCCATCCCTCGGGCCCCTGGAGCGGGCCCAGGGCAGGGCCGAGGGCACAGCTGTCCCGCAGAGCAGCAGCTCCAGGCTGTACCCTGTGGCTGTGGGGCACCAGTGCCTGACCCAGAAATCCCACTTGGGAGGCCAAGGTGGAAGGCTCACTTTAGCCCAGGAGTTTAAGATCAGCCTGGGCAACATAAAAGACCCCATCGCTACAAAAAATTTAAAAATTAGCTGGGCATGGTGGTGTGCACCTGTGGGCCCAGTTACCTGGGAGGCTGAGGTGGAGGATCACTTGAGCCTGGGAGATTGAGGTTGTGACAAGCTGGGTCGCACCACTGCACTCCTGCCTGGGTGACAGAGCAAGACTCTGTCTCAAAAAAAAAAAATCCACACGCAGCACAGGCTCGGGGCTCCTGGGCGCCCCCTTGATGACAGCTCCGAAAGAGTCACCTGTCTCTCTCCCATATCCCTCCAGAGACCTCCCAGCAATGCCAGTCCGGCTCTGCCCCGCCTGCCCGGCGGAGGGCTGTCCCCACCTCCTCTGAAGTCTTCGTTTGCTCACTGTTTTCTCCTCCAGCTGCTTCAACTGACACTGGCCCAGAGGGTTAAGAGCTTGGAGTTCAGCTTCAGAGACACCTCTGCCCGGAGCCAGCCCCGCAGGCACCAGGACCAGGCAATCCCCTGCATGGTTGGCCAGGGTCGGCCCCAAACACACTAGTGAGCAGAATGGCCCCTTTTCAAGGTTCTGTGTTCTCCCACCTGGGGCTCGGGACCCCTAGTTTTGCTCCCTGACCCTGGCAATCTGGGCCTTTCTTCCACCCGCCTGGAGGCTGGGCCTGCCTAGAGAACCCCTTCTAACCCACTGGCCCTGACTGGCCCACCTGCCCTGCTCAGGGGCCACTCCCTGAGGCCTGCGGGACCCAGTTCCTGTTCCTCAACTGCCTCCGTAGCCAACCTGGCCTCCTGCTGGAACTCAGGAACCTCCCAGGTGGCCAGGCCCCTCCCTGAGACTCCCAACATTCTCAGGGTGAGGCCTGCCAGAGAGGAGGCTCTGTGCAGGTGAGAGACCACCATCCCAGGAGAGGGCGGGGACAGAGACTG